>PVIU01022398.1:0-29455 GCA_004026605.1 Ondatra zibethicus
CGGATGAAATTTCTCCCACCTCTATCCCCGCCCCTGGCTTCCAACTTTTGCTTGATGATCCTGTTTGCTTCCAACTTCCAGGAGGTTCTGTGTATGCTTTCTTTGGGTTCACCTAGGTATTCAGCTTCTCTGGGCTTGCGAGCTAAGTGCTTAGTGACCTTTATTTTATAGCTAGGGTCCACTAATGAGTGAGTACATATTCTTGCATGGAGGGCTTTGACCTTTCTAAAATACACTTGAATCTTATACAGTAGACACACACACAGTGCTCACCAGATTTATAGTTTTTGCTGCTACCCCTTCCCTCCAACTTGTCCCTGCTGCCTCAGGCTCTAGCAGGTACCTATGGGTTTGATTCCCTTTCCAGATGTCGAGGTCCAGGCAGAGAGAGACAAGGAGAGGACAACAGGTAAGGATGGGCGTTGGGCTGAAGGGTTACTGCCAATGCTCATTCGAGACCAATGGGCAACCTCTCGGGGGTAATGATGTTTGCACACTCATCCTCCAGGAACACGTGTGCAACTGCGATTGGCAATTTCTGGGTCTATCTTCCTCATTCAAAGTACTGGCCAAGCCCTCTGTCACTGTGGTCCCACCATGTCCCTGAGGCAATATCAACAGGGACCTTAAATACTCACCAACAATAGAATAGCCAAAGTGAGTAAAAATCCCCGGAGTTCTGCACCCAACTCTGCCTTGCTTGAGGTGTGATGAGGAAGGGTCCTGCAATCTTCCTCCCTCCATGCATGCCACTGCTTCTAGATTGTTCAAAGTTAGGTACCTCACAATATTCCAAGTTCACCAATGCAGCAAGATCTCTGTAGGGACCTTCAGACATTTGCAACCCTGATATCATCACCCAGTCATGCCCACCCTAGTAACTACCCAAATTCTCCTGCCCCATGTCAGACATCTTCTGAAGCTTCTTGGCATTTGGCTGCACATCACTTGAACTTCCAAGACATCATATAGCTCTACAGGACTGCTGGATGCCATGCTACTTGGTGTCTGGTATCTGTTCATTCCCGTATCATCTCAAACTTGTAAACTAAGAAGGCCCCGCCATGTAAAAGCTGAACCCAGAAAAATGCTAAACTCTTTATTGGATCCAGATGGAGCAGGGACAAGGGTTGAACGCTAACTCAGAATAGCAGTCCAGTGGAGAGTAACAATCAAGGAAGGTGTGGGCTGCAGGTGGGTGAAATGCAGCTCAGTGGAGTGTGGTCCAGCAGAGTCACTGTCATGTACTAGTGGCAAAGATGGCTCAACACTTGTGATCCTTGGGCTGTGACAGAGAGGAGCACAAGGGAGAAATTCCTCCCCTGCCACAATAAAAGCAGTCAGAGAGTAGCTACCTGGGAGGTGGGTACCTTTTAGAGGTCTTTCTTCTAACAAGGTCCCTCCTGAGAATACATGGGCCCCTGAACAATCCTGACCCCTTTGACCATGTAGCTCTCTAATTGTGTTTTGTGGGTATCTAGGGCATGAAATTAGACTAAGTGGAGACCATGGTATGGGAAGGACACTGGGAAAGAAAGGACAGATTTCTGGGAATTATGCTTGAGGACACCTCCTAGACTGATCACTTCTTCCTGGCTAAACGCGGTCCCTACTGAATGAGAGAGTGGGGACAGGGTCAGGGACAGATAGAAACTTCATCCCTGGAGCTGAGGAATCTGGGTTCTCTCAGGGCTCCTTCAAAGGGTCTCTTACCATTGCCATGTTTGGGAACACAATGTTCTGTAAAAACAAGAAAAAAACAAATATAAGAAGGTGCCCAGGGTGCAGACCCAGATTACACCTGCAGCTTGGACGAACCCATGGTTAAGATCCCAAGAAGGGCCCTGATGGTGAAGTAAGGCCCACAATTACACAACAGTTGCAGAGTCACGGGTGACACAGAGGGGACGTGGGCCAAGGGACAGAGCAGAGCATTTCCACACCCCTCTGCTCAGGCACAATAATAATTTCTTGGAGAAATCCTTTGTGCTGTGTGAAATTCTTAAATTCTTCAAGGGCCTCCGGGTTTTCTTTTGAACACTTCCCTGTGAGCCGAGGACAGACAGGCAGAGCAAGTGTGACTGCACAGCTCTTTTGGGAGCCAATGGCACAAAGACAAAAGCATTGTCCAGCATGAAGCCCATCAACCGGGAGAAGACAGGAGCAAGAGGGGAGGAGGTTTAGAGTGAACGTGGAGGTTGGATATGTTAACCAGGGCAGCCAAAAGGGGGCTTTTGATTGCCTGACTTCAGTACTTTGATATCTAGACCTTGTTAGTCAGCCTCAGGAGGAGGAAATAACCAAGTAAGGAAATAGACCAGGTGGCTAGCTTTAGGAATATAGTCTCAGGGTTTTTAGTTTATGCACAGGGAATATCACTGGCACATAGGGCCAAACATATATGCGACATCCTCAGCAGGCAAATAATGTCATGTTCTAACTAGGAAGGACCTGTGTTTCAAGGTCACTAGTCTGCCTCCTGTCCCTGGAGGACATTGCCCATTGTAGCTGGATTTTGTTTTTGTTTTGTTATTATTATTTTTTGTTTTTTACTCTTTTCTCTTTGAGGAGCCCACCACACAAATATTTATTTGGGAGACTTATACTTTCTTATGAATGCCAAGCCTTAGCTTGGCTTGTTTCTAGCCAGCTTTTTTTTTTAACTTACCCTATCTACCTTTTGCCTCTGGGCTTTTTATCTTTCTCTATTCTATACACCTTTCTTCCCTCCTTACTCCATAGCTGGTTGTGTGGCTGGCCCCTGGTGTCCTCCTCTCCTCTTCTTGCTCTTTTCTCTTCTCTCTTCTCTTCCTCTTTATTCTCTCTGCCTGACAGCCCCAGCTATTTCTTTCTCCTACCTAGCTATTGGCCATTCAGCTTTTTATTAGACCAATCAGGTGTTTTAGACAGGCACAGGAACACAACTTCACAGAGTTAAACAAATGTAGCATAAAAGAATGCAGCAAATCTTTGCAGCATTAAACAAATATCCCACAGCATAAACCAATGTGGCACAAATTAATATTCCACAACAGCCCATAAAAGGTCTCTGTTAGGACACAACCTTTCAATGAGCCCTGACTGCTATGAAACCCGAGACCCTGGAAGTACCATGTAGTAAGCCACTGGCTGTAACTTCTGTCTTATGTCTTGGTGAGTGCCCAAGGACGCATCTGTTCATGGGTGCTCTGCACAGACCACCCTTTCCCACTTCAGAACATGCACACTGACCACATAACACTGCATGCAGAGCTGCTAGAAAGACATGCAGGGTGCCAGGGTGTAGCTGCTGCACATTCAAATACCTAATGGTAGAAGAGAGCACGGGCAGGAGGTGGGGTCTCCGTGATCCCTCAGCTATGAGGACTCCCATTTGAGATGTTTCCTCAAGGTTTTCATTGTATATGATGTAGCGGTCCTCTGGCAGCTCCTAGATATAGAAGAACATCTGGCCCAAAACTGCAAGAATAAAGAGAAATGGGTGTGTAGTGTCTTTTTTCAAAGACAACATTCAGACCACACTAAGGAACAGTCCAGAAAGTTGCAGCAATAACCAAGGAACACACAGCCAGCTGGCTTCAGGCCTTGCTGTAGCCCCATCACCAGACAGAATTTCCTCCTGGAAAGGTGTCATCCAAAGGTATGGAGTCAGGACCAGAGATGTCATGGAAGATGGATGCTATGCCTGACTTGCTCCCTGGCAGCTACCCTTCCCTGCTTCCTAAATCGTAAGTTTCTGTCTCTTTAATGGAGTGTGGACATCACTATCTAAAGGGAAGCATGGTCTCTTCTGTGGACTAGCCTGTGATCTCTAAAATCACCTGGGAATTAACCAGTAGTCCAGCCTGGAAAAGGAAACAGAGCAGGGATACTGCAACCCAAGGAGCTTGCCTTGCAAGGAATAATCACATGCAGCCAGGGGAACATGTTGGCTAATAACTTGACACAATCTAGAATCACCTGTAAGATGTTCCACTGGTCATGAGAGTGGAAATGATATCAATTATATGAATTGACTATGGAAGAATTATCTTAATTGTGGGCAGGAGCACTGTGTAAGTAGAAGATCTGGACTGTGTAAAAGGGTGAAGCCGTCTGAGCACTAGCGTGAGTGCGTTCACTGCTCTCTTCTGTCTCTGGGTGTAATATGAGCAGCTGCTTCATGCTCCAGCAGCCTGGAATGCCCCACCATTGTGGGCTTCACCTTGAACTGTGAGCTAAGGCAAACCCTTACTCCCCTAAGTAGTGTTGATTAGAGTGTTTTATCGCAGCAGCAGGCGGAGAAACTGAGACAGGGACTCACAGGCACTGTATTGACCAGGCTCCTCTGTTCTCTGCAAACCGAATCCTGTCTTAATGCACTCGCCGTCAAACTTAGAAAAAAGGAAACCAACCTTTAGACTCTTTCAGAGCACATGCCTGTGCTCCGCCAAGGTCACCTGCTTCATCAGCCTTAGCGCAACGAGCCCTAAAATCCCACATCAACCCCTCCAAGTTTTAGGTGCTGAGACTGTGACCTCTCAAAGGAAGGGGCTTTTCTGTCATTAGTGTCCAAACACAGGTAGAGGAGGATTGAAAGAAGAAAAGACACATGGGGGACACTCTCATGGCAGTGGTCCTGAACTCCAAAGTTTCTTGTTGTGGGCATGATACTCTAAAAGGGAACATTACCCAGAATCTTCTCATCTCTGTTGGGTTCCTTTGATTCACTGTAGCCTTTACAAACCATACACCTGAGCGCCGTAGCAGAGAGAGTCCTGAGCCCACACTTGCCCAGCCGCAAGTCTCCCACAGGCTCCCATAGGCATGCAGCCTGAACACGTACCCCAGAGACCAAGATGCAGCCCCCAAGTTAGTGAAGTTCTACTCTACAACCCCACTCCCTAAAACTAGATTAGAACTACAGTTTGGGGACCCCGTAGAAGCAGAAGGTGTCTGTCTCCAAAGGCTGAAAACATTTAAGAGCCTAGGAAACAACACATAACATCCTATCGAGTGCGAGTTTCTGGTTCTGGGTGTCTCTGCTCTAGGGCCCTTCCTGCTCCAACTCTCAGGAGGCCTTTGTGTGCTGGAGAACAACAATCTCTGCTCAGACTCAGAGGACTTAAACCCTCCTGAGAGCTAGCTCCCGTCCTCAGGCAACAGCCAAGCCTTCCACATAAACCTATCCACCACCCCTCCCTGCCGCACTTTGTTTTCTTCTGAGAGGAAGGGCAGGTCATCTTGGGCATGCAGAAGGGCCACCAGGACAAACAATGTGACAGTCAGCAGCAGGCTCTTCATCCCCAGGCTGTGTGCTCTCAGACGAGGCAGGTCACTGGGGTGAGTCTACGAGGCTATGCTGGCTCATCAGAGAATGCCCTTTAGGGCTATAATGACACTGGCCCTACCCCTCCTAGCCATCTGTCATGGCCAAATCTATATCCATCGTGGTGGGAAGGGGGTGCTACTGTAATATGGTGGTAATTCATTGTCACCTCCAGACAAAAAGATCTACAATGTCTGCACCCATTCAAAGATGCTACTCATGAAGGACCCCGGAGAGTATGATTGACTCAGGTGTGGGGTGGGCAACACGGTCTGCACTCCGGGCCAGTAAGAGAATACTGAATTCAATCCCTAGTCCTGCTGTCCCCCTTTGGACACCATGACTGACCTGGCCATGTTCTCTGAAAGGTGACTTATCCACTTCTCTGGATCTTGAAGGGACTGGGCTTCCTCTCCACGCACAGCCCTGTTGGTTTCCAGAGCCCACACTGTATTCTAGGATCTACCTCGCTGCTGCTCATGCCTGGAAGCCCATTCTAGATGTGGGTAGGGTCACTGTGTGACGGCTCAGGGTCTCTTGAAAAAGGTGCCTCCTCTGAGAGGCTCCTAGCCACACACTCAAGCCCACAGTCACCTGAACTGCTGCGTTTTGGGCCCAGAGCTATCTGGGATCTCCTAGAGCCCTCTGACTCTCAGGTGTCTCTCTCCTTCTTCCTCGCTTCTACCCACCAGTCACCTCCTCCGTCACATTTTAAGCTCCTGAGGAGCACAGCGCTGATGCCTGTGCTTCACGATTTTATCCTGAAGCTGGATAGCTCTAGCTAAATGTCAGCGGTTGTTTTTATGTTCTCGCTAAGGCATATGTCAGAGTGCTTCACCTGTGTGAGCTCAGGGACAGCGATTTTGACAAAGGACATTAGATCCTCGGCTGTGTTGGCCATCTGAGGTCCTGCTGAAAGGAGTGATGGAGCCCCAGCCCACCCTGCACAACTGAAGCCCCTTCCAAACCCTGTGGTCTGTGATAGGTATAGGTCTGACAGAGGCAGTTGAGAGACAGTGTTTGTACAACCACATCAACTTTCTGAGACAAGAACCTCCATCACACTAAAATGAACACTCTTATTTGTCTGAAAACTGACAGGACGCCAAGGTGACCACAAGTCTTGGTTCCTTTGGATCTAAAAGGCAAGAGGGACACAAGGTGGCCAGGACCTCTTACATCCAGAGTCCATGGCTGAACTTCCCTGGCTGCCTCTCTAATGACTCAGTACAGCTCCCTTCCCAGTAGCAACACAGCCTCCTTCCTCCCCATCCTGTACTTCTTGGCCCTCAATGTCCTGTTCTGATACCCAGCTGGCCCAGACTCTGGAGACAGATACTGGTCATACAATGGCATCTTTGTACTTATGTGGGCCCAGGTTGGATAGATCCACGTATCTATAAACAATATGGACTCAGGTTGGACAGCTACTCTACCTAAAAACAATATTAATATGCACTCTCTGACAAGCCTTGGCTCTTGCTGAGACGCTCACAAGACCTAGGCCTTGATCCTAGCATGCAAGGTGCCACTGAGTCGGAAGTTTGTCATCCCAAGGGCTGGAAGGGTGGGGCCTGTGCTCTTTAGAAGCAAAGAACAATGAGAAGGTTGGAGTCTCCATGTCTGTGGTACCAAGGAGCTTTCTGTTTGCTGTCCTGCTGATTAAAATCAAATCAGTATTTCAGTGTGTGGATCACTGATGAAAGCATTTATGACAATGGAGTATGTAATTCTATCCTTAAAAAGATGAGAAACAATAGGCACAGGTGATTGATAAATCATGACTCTCATGTCTAGTATGATGAGAAGCCTCCACACTCCTATCACCCACCTGTCATGCCCTGTGTCCCCGTGAGCTGAGTTCTGCCAACTATGCTCATAGAGACCCAGGAAGTAAAGTTATGTGAGAACCCATCCAAGGTTGGTGAAATAGGGATAGCAGTCAATCCCTGGTGATTGAGACAGGGCATCATGTGGCGTCCGTGGGTGGTTGATGTTCTCAGGAGTCAAAAGAATGGGTAGCTGGTGTCTAACCAGGGTAGACAAGGTAGAGATATGGGAAGGTAGGAATGAGGATTCCCTGTCCATAGTGTGCCATGGTGTAAGGCATTTCTCTGAGTGGCCCTATTTCATTCTGGGGGTGGTTCTTACAGGGTTCCCCAGCTCTACAGCTCCCAGTCTTACCACTTCCGGTCACATCCTTCACTGCCCTTCACCACACTTCAGTGTGGTCACCTTTTAAATGATGCTAAGTCACAGGTGCCTCACTGCAGGGTCCAGTGTCTGTGTGCTGCACGGCATTGATAGATAAGGGGGTACTGAGAGCTCCCCCAATAGCACCAGGCCAGAAGAGGACTGAGGTGCATTGAAAGAAATGGGGAGCAGTGCTGAGATGAATATCAGTACTCCGGGAAGGTGGGCTGCATAGCGGGGACTACAGATTGTTTCCCTTTGACTTTATTACTTTTGAGGATGCTCTTGGACCACCATGGATGCCCAGGTCCAAAATAAAGACAATGTTATACCTGACTGCTCAGTACAAGAAGTGGGAGATCCTTGAAGATGCTGATAACCAACACTCTTGGATCTCTTTGGTGTTCGAAGGTAGGGGAACCCACACTGATTCGTGGCTTCCCACCTCCAGTGCTGTGTACCTCTCTTCTGTGTGTCAAGTGACACACTCCGATGAGACAGAGATGTGTCCTATGTTAGCACCCTCAGTTAGGAGAGGCAGTTACTGATATGGTAAGAGGAGCCTGGTGTGGTGCTGCACAGCTTAATCCCAGCACTTGGGAGGTGGAGACAAGAGGACCAGGAGTTCAGTGCAAACCTCAGATAAAAACTGAGTCGCAGGCCAGACTCACCTACATTAGACTCTGTCTCCAAAAAAAATTTAAGGAAAAATGTCTGTGTTTCTGTGTTCCTCCTTCACACCTCTCTCTCCCTCCCTCTCTCTCTCTCTCTCTCTCTCTCTCTCTGTCTCTCTCATGGCATTTTATGTTTGCTGACTGTGCTTTCTGCCTGTGTTTGAGATCTTTCCTTCCATAAGTTACCATGGTCTTGGTGTTTTATCACAGAAATAGAAAGAAACTAAGACAAAACCTGGTGCCAAGAGTAGGCTGTTCCTGTGACAAACCTAACCATGTAATTTGGGGAGGATTGTGGTAGAACTGGAACTTTGGGCTGGAAAAGTCATTGGCTGATCAGAGCTCAATGACTCTTCTGTGCGAGATGGGAAGGAAAGGTGAAAGCAGGCAGGTGATGGGGGACTTCCTTGAGAAGGTCCAGAGGAGTTTTGTGATATTTTGAATTAATAATGCATGGTGTCAGGTCTTCTGGGTCTGAAGAATAGCTGTGATTGCCAGAGATCGGCACCACTGAAGTGAAACCACTGCTTCCCTCAGACAATAGGGGCTGGTTAACTGGAGCTGAGAAATTGGCAGTGACTGAGAAGAGGTACAGTCTTCTGGGAGTATTCCCTCAGGGTCAGCACACAGAAGCTGTGGTCCAGAGGGAGCTAATGCTCCATCTTGTGCTTTCATCTGAACTTGGTAAGAGTCACTCACGCGGTGCTGGATTTTATATAACTTTTATTATATTTATTCATTTCATTTTACATGTGAGGGCTTTTGGTGCAAGGGTGCCTGTACACCTTGTAAGTGCTTCTTGCCCACAGAGATCAGAAGAGGGGATCAGATCTCCTCTAAATTAAATGAAAGGTGGTTTTAAACTATCATATGAGGACTGGGAGTCAATCCTCAATCCTCTACAAGTGCATCAAATGCGTTTAAGTGCTGGACTATCGCTCCAGTCCCCAAGGTGGTTCTGGTTCTGAAGGTATGAAGAGATCATGGGGAGAAACTGAAGCTTGGCATCATGGGGCAGGGCTAAAGTCCCTGAAGAGAAGCCATTGCTGAGGGTGTAGGCTCAGTTGAAATGGGGACCCCAGGACATTGGAAACACCAGTATCATGTGTAACCACTGCCAAAGAGAGCAGCAGATGTGAGGTGGAGGCTGCCTGAACTTATGAAGTGAGATATTTGTTCTGTAGAGGGTGGAGGCAGAGAATTGGAGCTAGCTGCCCAGGCCATTTGGAATCTAGAGAATTATAAGTGGGTCCCACACATCAAGCACTTTTTCACCATTGAAGTTTGATTGTGATTTGAGTTGGTTTTGACTGTGCCCTGGTTCTTTCCTTTTGGAGCAAGAATTATTTAACTCTGTGTGTGTGTGTGTGTGTGTGTGTGTGTGTGTGTGTGTGTGTGTGTGTGTGTGTGTGTGTGTATGTGTGTGTATATGTGTGTGTGTATGTGTGTGTGTGTATGCACACACACATATTCACACATTTTACAAGATCCCGCAGTTTAGAGACTTTGAAAGAGACATTGGGTTTTTTTAAGGGAACATGGTATTTTTTTTAAAAGATTTATTTATTATGTATACAACATTCTGCCTCCATGTATGCCCACATGACAGAAGAGGGCGCCAGATCTCATTACAGATGGTTGTTAGCCACCATGTGGTTGCTGGGAATTGAACTCAGGACCTGTGGAAGAACAGCCAGTGCTCTTAACCACTGAGCCATCTCTCCAGCCCCTCCCCCCAAACATGGTATTTTTTTATGGTGTTGAAATTTTTTAAGACTGTGGGACTCTTAAAGTTGTTCGGGTTTTATATTCTGATATTAATGTCAACTTGACAGCTTGGGAAAAAATAGAAATGAAAGTCTCTATGGTTTATACAGATGTGTTTGGGCATCAAATTGATGGGCGGTTCTTTATGCTGGTTCATTTGGTCAGCTCGACACAAACCTAGGCCTCTCTGGGATGAAGGAATCTCAACGAGAGATTTCCTCCATCAGGTTGGTCTGTAAGCCATGTTCTTGATTAAGAGTTGATGCAGGAAGACACAACTCCTTGTGGGCAGTACCACCCTTGTGCAGTGGGTCCTAGGCTGTATAAGCAAGCAGGCTGGCCAGGTCATGGGGAGCAAGCACTCCTCCCTCCATGGTTTCTACTTCCACTCCTGCCTCCAGGTACATGTCCTGAGTTCCTGCTATGGATTTCCTCTATCATGTATTGTCACCTGGAAATTGTATGATAAAATAAAACCTTCTCTAACTCACTTTGATTGGGTCAGTTTTTTTATCAAAGCAACAGAAACCAAACAAAAACCCAATTCTCATGATGGGCAAGGAAGAGTGTAGTGATTTCCAACGGGATCACTGAGTGTGGAAAAGGAAATTTAAGACACAGATTTATAGGAAAAAATAAAACCCTATGTGTGGATGGTATGACTGAATTTGTGGGAGGATTCAATGGGTCTAAAAACCAAACCAGAACTGAGAAGTGACTATGCCAAGGCTCCAAGCTGTAACACCTTCTCCATCATGGTGAGACCAACCACTGTAAGGGATCCTAACACAAAATGGTTTCCTCCCCTAATCTCCTGTAACCCTCAGTTAGTGCCTCTAGCTCTCCCTACACTGTGTTCAGTGTTCATTGTATTAACTGTCCCTGCCCAGTCTACTGTGTGCTCCCTCTCCTGATTACTCAATTACATATTGTTACAGGTGGCACATCCCTGAGAAACCACCAAATGGAAGAAGGTGAAGAGCAACTAGGAGGACCAGGGGTCAGTGGATTCAATGGAATTGCCTAAGTCAGATGCACAAAAGGGGACAATGGAACCCATAATTGAAGGAAATGAGTCATGAATGAGGAAGTAGGAGAGGACTCCAGGTGGGAGGGACATTCAGTGTGGTCTGGAAGAGGCAAAGGGATGTGGTTGAGACAGGAACAGACTGAAGAGAGAGGAAGATGGCCACAGCCAGGTTACAAAGAGAGTAGAAAAAATAGTGATGAGCTGTGGTCCAAGCTCCAGACTGTCTGTTTACTGTGGGTAAAATGGGGAAAAGGTGAGTGTGTTGGCAGAGTGAGGACGTGACATTAGCAGTTTTATTTTACACTTATTTTCCCAATTTTCAAAGTTTACATGCAGAGCAATGAGTGTAGTGGCAGTATATTCATATATATGTGAGTTGTTTTGATCTGTTTTGTAGTCTTCTGACAATATCCTTCCCTGTGCTCATTCCCCTACCCAGGAGCAGGTGGAGAGGTCCATGAACCTGAAGCTGAGACTGCAGGCATGTCCTTCTACGCCTCGCTGACTGCTAGATGGACTTCTGCCCCAGCTGCCTGTGGTCTCCTTGCTCCATGACATGCTATAGAATATAGAGTGTGAACTGAAGAGAGGCCTCCAGCCATGCAGCTAAGGAGACTTGTTCTCCATGCTGGGGTGAGGGTTTTTTGGGTTTTTTTTTTTGAGACAGGTTTTCTCTGTGTTACAGTCCTAGCTGTCCTGAAACTAGCTCTTGTAGACCAGACTGGCCTCGAACTCACAGAGATCCGTCTGCCTCTACCTCCCAAGTGCTGGGATTAAAGGTGTGTGCCACCACTGCCCAGCAATGGATAAGACTTCTTCTAAGTGCTAAGTCAACTTTGGGTCACTCATAACTTTTCAGAAACCTGTCCCCATGCCATGCAAGTAACCCAAATAAAGGTATTTGTTGGCAAACATAAACTTTGGTCTAACTGTACTTAAGGTTGTCACTGATAGTCTATATGGCATGAGTAGAATGTGCTCACGTCTCCCAAGAAAGCCTCACACACAAGTCCCATTAAATTCACTGGAACACCTCAACCCATCTTCTCCCAGAAACTCTGTGTGGAGCAGATGAAAGGCACAGGGATATAGAAAAGGTCATGTTCCATGTCTATGACCATAATGAGCAGGACCTATGCTGGAGCCTAGCTCATGAACATGTTCACCCTGGGTCATCTGGGGTCCTCCCTTCATTTCCCTCCTCAGAGAGAACATTCTCAGATTACTTACAGGAATGTATTTGCAGAACCAGAGAGAGATAGACAGCTCTAAAGAATACTTCTGTGGTCATATCTTATAGGGAAATCCTGAAGAGAGAGGAAGAAGACACAAGGAAAAAACCCAATCTCTATCATCACAAGGAGGGTTGAAGATGTCTGTTCAGGCCTGTATTCACTACAAAATGCTTCATACAACCTCACAGATTGTGGGTTTGCAACCAGAGGATGACTTGTAGGATACATGGGGTAATAATATGTGAGGTTGTAAGACCCCAGTCCAAAGAGGGGTGGGGAATGAAGTCTTGAAAAATGAGGAAGGCACCAACCTTCCTCGTGGATCGATCATCTAGGACCTGAGAAGACTCAATGCCAGGAATAGAGAGGCCCCAGTTCAAACCTCCTATAAAAGAGGTCAGCCAGGTGGAAGGAATCTGGAGGAAATCATGTTTGCCTGTGGTTTGGGACAAGGGTCACCTGAGCAGCAGTGTCTGCAGTAGGGCTGGAAGCCTCAGGTGGATCACTCACAAAGCTTCTGAGCAGGGGACTCCCACCCCCACCCCTGGGGAGCAGAGGACGCACGCAGATCTCAATGCACAGGCACAAGCTGGATAGAGCCTGCACCCTCTACTGAAGGGAAGTGCTGAGTTTCACACCTAGTGCATAAGGATCGGTAAAAGGGAAGACTCCAAGAGTGACTGTCCACATCCATGATCTCACTGCGCTCTAGAACCCTCCCAGCATCCCCACATCTGCCGACATAACCCTGAGTACCCTCTCCCCTGCTCCCAAGACATACATGATAAACGCGAAGGGTAGTAGTGGGCCAGAGTTCTTTTCAGGAATATACATGTTTCCTGCCCAACAAATTGCATACCAGATTCCTAAAAGTTGGGAGAAGGCGTCTCTGAGTGGAGAATCAGGAAGGGACTAAGCTATGAAAGCATTCCCAGCTAGAGACAAAGTGGGAGCAGAGGCTGGGAGAGGTTTGGGGAGCATCTTAGTGCATGCAGGAGGGACCCGCGGCACTGGAAAGATAGCAGGAGACCTGGTCATGATTGGACCTTCTCCACCATTTTCAGGCAGAGCCAGACAAACTGGAGTTGGGTCTCCTGAGAGACAATCTTCCTGAGTGGGACTTTGTCCTGTGTCCTTGAGGACGTCCTGCACGAGAAGCTGAGAAAAGTCACCCATAGAATGAAGCATGATGTAGATAGAGCTCAGAGTGGGCCAGTCGTGGGTGGTAGACACCACCAAGCACCCAGAGACTATGGAATCATTGATGACATTGTCACCTCACTCACCTGTCAACTGACCCTGGGGTTCAGCCCCTGTTTCCTCCGCACTCACAATCAGGGAGAATTCTCCAAGGACCTGACTCATCAATCTTCTCACAAAAACATTCAGTACTCAGTAAGTACTGTCTCTGTCCCTACCTTAACACAATGGCCTCAAGGACCTTACTTAGATATGACCTTCACACCTAAGAACCTGCCTCCTCTTGGTCTCGATTCCTAGGATCCACTAACCCTTGCCCTTAATGTCTCCTGTGCACAGGGATCCAGGACCAAGGTGAGAGTCGGGATGAAAGACTTGTCTTCTTTTGTGGAGGACAGGCAAGATGAATGCCAAGCATTTGGTCTGGAAAGGACAGAGAGTGGAACTGGGGTCTCCAGACCTGGGCAGCAAAGAACATGAGCAGCAGCTGGCCAGCTCCCTGATTTGACTTGGGGTATCACTAAATAGGCTGTATGGCCATGATGGACATCTCAATGAAGTGGACTTGTACCTAGAGGGAGACAAGGTGTCTGAACATACCTTAGACCTGGGACCTAGTTGGCACAGATAATCCTTGGCTTCCAGGGCAAAGACATCAACATACAGGAAAGGCAGAAGCAGGCACCTCTGTTTACCAGTGACAGGGCACAGGAGCATAACTGATCGCCTTAGGACCTCACATCTTCTCAGGAAGAGACACAACTGGTGCTGCAACTGTGCACATCCTCCTGCATGGGACTTTCACTGAGAACAGAAATTCTAAAAAGACTCGATTCTGGAGGTTGAAAGAAGGTTCTCTGTAGCCACAGGCGGACAGAGGAGGCACCGGTCACTGTGACAGAGTGGAGAGCCATATGACTCTACAGCCCATCCCTCTGCCTGTGGGTACCACACCCTGTGGGGAGCTGAATGGTGACACTGGAGGTCACAGCCTAGCATAAAACACAGGGACCGTCACACAAGTCTATCTGTGGGTCAATGACCTCAGACACTCACCCAGTCCAAGGTCATGACCCAGACCCAGGTCCCACCCTCAGTGCCCCCAGGGTGCTCACTTTCTCGGAGATGGCAGGAAAGGTGCTAGCCCTGTAGGCAGCAGTAGGAATCACTAAAGCCCTTTCATCTGCCACACTACAGAAAGAAGAGTCAGGCCCACAGTCAGCAGCTGCACGGCCACCATGGTGCCCCTGTGCTCCTGGCCTCCCTGCAGCACGTATGTCCTGCACTGGGTGACACCCCATCTGCACAAAGCCCCTTCCATGCTCTAGGGTGGTTTCACTGTTTTGTTTGGACCTCATGAATACTTGGTACTTATTTCTGTAATTAGACACCTGCCTGTGCTTTCACTCATTCTGAGGAAGCCTTGTCAGGAGAGAGAATGTTATCAGAGTGGGGCGTGACTTCTGAGAACCCAGAGCCTGGAGAATAACCAGGGCTCCCCAGTTCCCACTCTTTCCATGTCCAGGTTCTATTCCCACCAAAACCAGTCACAACACTTCCTCTTCCCTCCCAGAACTATAAGCTCCAAACATAGCCCCCACCTCTTCTCTATGCAACAATTGTGGCTGCAAAACCCTACCCCCATCCACAGTGCCCAGAGAGCTCAGCTGTGTTCTCTCCCCACTGCACTCTGGCTTCCGAGTCCCGTCTTCCCCAATTTTCACGAGGACTCTGCAGACGTCCTCCTTGCAGCTGCTATAGGCTATAAGCTAGCCTACAGCCTGATCTTATACAGGTACTTTCCCATTTGATATGCCCTCCTCTCAGGTGACTATAGCTTGTGTCAAGTTGACATAATAACTAGCCATGGAAGCCACTAAGCACAATCCTGGGCTGACTTGACCAGACAGATCACTAAGCATCTTTACTGGGTGTGTTGGGTGGGAGATGAAGCCACATGGAGATCAGAGCAAAAGATTTTCGGCGCAGGTGACCCTGGCAGGTCCCACTGCAGGTGGAAGAGGCTGCAGAGGGTGGGAGACAGAAAGATAGGCCATGAGGAGAGGGCTTGGGTATAGAGATTATTTGGTGAGTATTGGGAAAATATAAGAGTAAAGGGGTATGGAGGAGAGAGAGAGAGAGAAACAGAGAAGAGGGGGAAAGGAGGGAGGCAGATACTGCCTCTTCAGAAGAATGGACAGAGGGGATGGGGGAAGAGAAGGAGAGAGAGAGAGAGAGAGAGAGAGAGAGAGAGAGAGAGAGAGAGAGAGAAACAGGCACAAGATCAGCTTGCCCCCATTGGGAGTGGGCAGAGATTGTCTTTTAAAGGGACAGGGTACCTGATGACAGGGCAAGCCAGCATAATTATAACACTGAGTATGGGAAGAATTCTAGGGAAAGGAAGGACAGACTTCCCAAGTGTACTGAGAATTGACCTTGGGGCCACCTCCTGGGGGAGACACTGTTGCCTTACCAAGCTGGGTCTCTCTTGTCTCAGTAGCAGGGCCCAAGCAGATGGACCTTAGACTTCAGGGACTAAGAAGTCTGCTTTGTCCTAAGGCTCTTCCAGAGGGTCGCTTACCATTGTGATCTCCAGGGACACAATTTCTGTACAAACAAAGAGAACCTGAGGCAGAAAAAGAACACTGGGTGAATAGCCAGGCCCCATCACTCTTGCAGTTTAGATGCTCCTGGGACCCAGAACTTCATCAAGGTTCTGTTGTCCTACTGAGGGGAGAAAAGGGCACACAGTAACACTTGGGACACCAGGGATGCAGAAACACGCTAGGGTCACAGAGTTTCCTGGCTGACACAAAGGAGACATGGGAGGGGCACAGCAGTGCATGCTCTCACTCCTCTGCTCAGGGGCAACAATGTTTTCTTTGCAGAAATCCTTTGCACTGTGGGATTTTTAACATTGTCCCAAGGACCTCAGGTTTTCTTTCAGATACTTCCTAGGTCAGAGGTCAGAGGAGCAGTGGGGGTGTGACTGCATAGCCCTGCAGGGAGCCAGTGACACAAGGACAGGAACAGTGTCCAGCACCAGGGCTTCACCCTACAGCAAGTAGCAGCAGGACGGGAGGCAAGACCTTAGAGTGAAAATAGAAGTGGATACAAATGGAGGAATGGACATCTTCCAGCTGACTGGTCACATGGACGTGACACCGCCTAAGCAGCCATGCAGTGTGACAACATGACCTAGAAAATACCGTCCCCAGGGTATACTGATCTGTATCCTGATGCTAAGGGATCTTACCCACCAAGGGCATCTGGTAGGACACAGCCCCTCAAACTGCTGTGTCATGCAACCTGAGAATCCAGGAAGTAACATTTCATGATTTTTTTTTCTGGAAACTCCAGCCTAAGAGGTCAAGGCTCTGAGAGTCACATCAGCCCTCACCACCTAAGCACAGGCCCAGCTGATCCCTTACGGTTTCAGATCACGCCCAACAGCAGATCAGCAGAAGAAACTTCCTAGTCCCCAGGTCAAGGCTACTGCACATTCCACTGGCGTCTGGTAGTGGAGACCATGAAGGAAGAGGAGTCTCTGGTACCCCCACATATGACCCCTTCCACATAGATTTACCTCTCAAATAAAGTCCATTCACTATAGAAGATATCGTGGTCCTTCACCAGCAGCTTGTAGATGTGTATAACACTCCTGCCCCCAGTGTAGATAAACAGAGAAGATGGGTCTGTAGTGCTGTGCTCCAGACATGGGAGCAGAGCTGCTGGAGAATGCTGACAAAGGTGAAAAGTGTCCTGAGAGCTGCAGGGCTCAGGATGAACACATGGCTCTCAGGGGCTGATGATCTCAGCATCTGGAGGCTTTGGAGCTGTGTATTCTCCTTGGGTACCACACTTTCCAGACCTTCCCTGTGAGAATGGAAACAGCCCAGAACACTCATTCTCAGAATGTGAATGATAGCCTGTATCTTAGCAAAGTATGCACAAGCTTAAGCCAGCATGTGTGCTTGGGTGTGTGTGTGTGTGTGTGTGTGTGTGTGTGTGTGTGTGTGTGTGTGTGTGAGTGCGTGTACCTGTGAGGGTCAGAGGACAACTTGCAAGAGTCAGTTCTATCCTCCACTATGTGGGTCCCAGGAAACTCAAGGTTCAGATTTGACATCAAAATACCTTTATCTACTGAGTCATCTACAAGTTCTCTTCCTTTCAAATTCTTCTTTACTTCTTATGTATTCTGGATGTTCATGTCTGTGTGAATATATGTACTAATATGTGGTGTGCTCTTGTATGGGTGTTTTTGTTCATGTGGAGGCAAGAGGTTGATATCACATGACTGCCTCAATTGCTCTCTACCTAATTTGTTAGTCTCTCACTAAGCCTGGAGTTCGGTTCAGCCAGGGTAGCTGCCCAGTGCACCACACCCCAGGCTCCTCCTGCTTCTGACTCCCCTGTGATCAGATTACAGCTGTCCCAGTGCAGCTGGCTTTTTACTGAATGCAGGCTCTCATGTTGGAGGAGCCAGCTCATCTGACTGAGCCATCTCCCCAACCTTCCCATTTTCTCTTGATAGGATGGTTAATTAGGGTCTCAGACCTGTCTGGTCAGAGAGGGACATCTTATACTTGACAATGTGCTGGGTAGATGCTCAGGCCTCCACACTCTGGAAACCAGGATTCCACCCCTACTGCCATGGCAACAGCACAGATGTACCCAACCAGATGTCTACTCAGAGCAGGACCATGACAAAGGATGAAAGGAAAGGAGGGAAGGGCTGGGGCTGGGTGGGTCAGGTGTAGTTGTGAGTCTCGGGCTTCAGGACTGGTCACACCATGGTTGAGGACTCCCAAGAGCTTACAAATCCGTCTCTCAAAGAGCCCAGGAACCTCAGGCATGGGTTGGGAGCTAGAACAAGGGGAGCAGGAAATAGTCACTCACTTTGTACCCACTGCCCAAGAATGCCATGCCTAGCTCTCACAACTCAGACTGAGCAGGACACACCCATGAGCAGCAGCATCCTGATGGTGGTCCTGTCTGTCCTGATCATGGTGCAATCAACAGAGACCTCCTCCCAGAACAGGAACTTGATGACGTCAAAGCATTCAGCCCTTCAGGCAATGAAAGAAACTGAGCTGTATAGTTGTCCCCTGTATCTCTGAAGTCTCAATTAAAAGGAAAACCCTCCACCTGAGCACTTGCTCTTATGGAAGACACCCTGATGTTCTTTGAATTCATCCAGGGTCAACTGGATCACAACATATCCAGTAGATTTCCTAGAACACAGGGCAAGAGGAAGATCATCTCCTAGACATCTGTTTCACCTTTCCCTGTTGCCACCCACAGGATCTGACATAGGGTGAGCCTAACCCTCCTACCTGATGCCTAAAACAGTGGCTATACTCACAGATTATATCATGTTATGAACCTTTGCCTCCTCCCAGGAGAAGAGGAAGATAAAATATATTCAGAGCTATGAGTGATGCATTCTCTGAATCCAGGTGAATACTATAGCAAGCAGGCACAGCTGGTCCTATAAAAAATGGTGGATATGATGTGGTCAGAGAGAACAGCTCCCAGACCAAAGACCACTTTGCACACTGCCAACCGGACCTAACTGTCCTGCAGATAATTGAGATACAGCCCAAACCTTAATCTTGTTCCAACAAATTCGGAAAAAAAAATTTCTTGAACAAGTCATGGGTTCTGGAGTTTATCTTGCATGAGCCTTGCATTACAAAATAAAAATTCCAAAAGGGGCACTTTTGAAGAAAGACAAAAGTTGGGAAGCAACGAAACAGGGACAGTGTCCTGTGAAGTCAGAGCAGGCTTCTCTAAGCCATTCCTCAGCCTCAGGATGCTCCTCAGAAGCCAGGCAGACACCATGCTGCTCCCCCTCCCGCCCGCCCCATGGCCTGCTTGGTGTAATGCCATTCTGTGCAGACATCAGCAGGAAGGTAAGGCAGGGCAGCTCATGACATCCAGCTGTGACTCCTCTCAGCTGTATGTGAGGTTCATCCTGTCCACAGGTCTGACCTCAGAAACTCCAAGTCCTACCCCAGCTCCTTAGAGCTGCCAGGCATCACCAGAGGCCATTGCTTTCCTCTCTCACGTTGGGGACTGCAGACCCCTGGCCCCTTGACTTTCTTTGCCTGCCTCAGACCCTTTGCAAGCTGGAGTGAAACAACTTGTTTACCTGTGCCTTCAACTGCTCAGAACACGAGACCCTCATGAGTTCCTGATGGCAGGGGAGTGAATTCTGGTGGGTTTTACAGCAAGAAATCCCAAGAGCTGGGGCGTGGCTATCAGTTAAGGATCCCTATATAAACTTCCCTGGAGCACAATAAAGTTGGCATTCTTGTTTCAAGGATGACCTGGGTCTCCGTGTCTCTGTGTCTATGTCTGTGTGCATGTGTTTTTAATCTCCAGCCTAGTTCCTGGCTTGCGTACTGTCCCATAGTGCAGGCTCTATACTCTCAGACCTCAGTCAGCAGGAGCAGCTGCATGGTCTCCATGTATGTGCGGGGCTCCTGGCCTCCCTGCAGCTGCTTTGTCCTATATTGAGTGGCCCAGGAGGCAGGGTCTGCCTGCTCTCACTGCACAAGATTCTACCATGATTTGCCTCACTTTGTTTGCATGGAGCTGAGTGGACTGTGCTAAGTATTGGAATTAGCCATCCTGACTGTCATTGAATGTGAGGAAGCTTTGTCCCTAGGGAGAGCGCTCTCAGAGAAGGCATGCATGCCTATCCTCAAACCTAGAACCTAAGCCACTAATGGGCAGCTCCCTCCCTGTCACAGGGCTATACCGTCAGCTCAGGCTGAAGTTGGTCAGCTCACACTGAACTGTCAACAAAGGAAGCTTGCCTGTCTTCCTTGAGATGTGTGGCTTGGTTTCTGTGACTGTTCTATCTGATCCTGGCACTAAGTATAAGTGCAGAGCTACATGAAGACAATGATGTAATTCTCAAATATATTACCTCTGAAATGAGTATTGTTTAAAACCAAGCACAATTTTTAAAAAGTAAAAATGAAGAAAGATGTAGGGTTTATTGAGGGCTCCTCTGTCCAGAACCAATCCCAGTGACACCAACTACACAAACTGTGGCTGATGCATGCCATGGAATAGTGCTCAGCCATGAAAAGAATGAAGTTTTAACCCAACGGTTGGAGGCTAGGGAGCCAAAAGGGAGGGGAGACCTGGGATGTAGAGAGGGAGAAGGCTGGAGGAGGGGCACATGAGTCTAGCTGGGTCTCTGAGGAGGAAAAGGGAAGGTCACCTGAGGGTCCTGAAGATACCTTGGTCATTGGCTTTCATTGCCTGTAGTGGGTGCCATCCTCACTATGCCTGGGCACCACCACAGCTGATCCCAGAAGAAATGTCGGGATGAAGCTGATGACCTCCATAGGTCTGTCTCAGCTTTGGTCATTTCTAGCCTGTGAGTTGGATCCCAGTGCTCAGGAACACTCAACAGACCTGAACTGAAGCCCTCTTTGGGGAACAGTCCTGGGTGCTGAGGAGATTCCATGCCCCTTCCTAAACACGCAGACGGAAAGAGGACAGAGACAAGGCAGTGCCGCCCCCATTGCCCACAGGCTGAGTAGGAGGGGACTTCAAGCTGTGAGGATAAGCAGAGCCCCCGAGGGGTTGAAACAGGCAGACTGCACAAGTCAAGCAGATATACTTGGAAGAGTTCTGTGGTCTTATCATCATTGCTCATCTTCCTAGGGTCTTCTGGGAGAGATAAAGAGGCCAGTAAAGATCCTGGACAGGAATGTGACATCCATGAGCAATTCTCAGAAACAATTTCGAAGCTGCCTATGTTAGAGGAATCCATGGCATGAGGCCCTTACTGGTCTTACACTATGTAAGTCTTTGTATAGAAGTTTCTTTCTGAAGAGTTCATTAAATATCTGATCTCAAGGGCTAGAGAGATGGATCAGCAATTCAGAGCACTGTGTGTTGTCTCAGAGGACAGAAGTTCAATTTCCAGTACCTATTCAACAGCTCACAACTGTCTGTAACTCCAATTACAAGGGATCCAACACCCTCACAGATATGCAGGCCAAACACTAATGCACGTTTAAAAAATAAAATCTCTGAACTCAGCCAAGTGTGGTGGGACATGCCTTTAATGTGTGCAGAGGTGATAGGGAAACCTTGTTAGCCAATTATCTTTAACAGGTGGATCCAAGTGAAAGCATGGCTTTCTGGGACTGAGAGAGAAAAACGGGCACAGGACCCAGGTGCACTCTCTCTGTGTGATTACTGTGGGGCACAGCTGAGCTTGGACTTCTCATTCCTGTTTTGTAAGTTTTCCCCTTATAATAAATAAAAATATAATTGTTTTATCCTTTAAATAGCCTGATTATTTCCCAAATCGAGCTAATTTTTTAGTTGGTGCCCAACATCTGGTTCAAATAAAAAGGATAATAATCATGAGTAATAGAGTCAGCTATTATTTATGGATAATTTACATTGATATAGTTTTTTGTATATTGATACAAGTTCAAATTATATTTGTTATTTCTCTTTACAATAGTTGTACAGCTATCCAAAGTTATTCTATCAGATTATATATATCCATGTTTCTACCTCTGTTTAGAACATTTTGTATACTGATACAACTTTTAGGATATATTTTCATAGTGCATTATATAGTATTCTTACCTCTGAACAAGAAACTTATACATTGTTTACATTTTGAGGTCATTGTCATCATTTTCTGCACATTTATTTATGGATTATCTAATATTCTGACATAAAGTCTTAGTCCTTAATTTATACAGGCATTAAATATTATAGGTCATTGTTGTTCATGTTTGTTATACATATAGTCAGATTAATTAGGTTCTTTAGATACATAGAGATTGTATTCTGCATAGATAGGTAATCTTCAACCATTTCTGGGATCTGTAGAACATGGCATTTAAATAACTTAGGGTTCTATTGACATGAGACATGATTGCTCCTGATAGCACCAATCTATTCCTGAGAGAATGTTGAGCACCAAAGACACGCCACTTGTAGTTTGTTTTCTTCTTGGCATAACTGGCCTTTGGGACAAGGAACTGCCCATGCCTTGACCACTGACAAAGTACATGGTATCTGGACTGGATAAATAGGACACAAAAAAAGGACTGCCAAACCTTGCCAAGACAGGGTAAGATGGTTCTAAAAAATTTCCTGCCTCTAAAAATGGTCTGTCAGTTACCCTAGGCCTTAGCCAAAGTTGGTTGCTTCAATGTTGCAAATGAAACTTTAGGTAATTGCTCAGGTAGCCAATCATCTCCATCACATACTGCTCACTTTGGAAGCTACTTAATTGCACTTTGTGTCCACTCCAGTAATATTATTTACCTTCTCAGGCCTTTGATGGGGTTGAAGATTAGATTGTGGTAATTACCTTCCTCTCATGATTTAGCCAAGCTTATTTCCTATGCAAGATTTAGACTCTTTAAAATAAAATGTTTATTAAAACATTTGTCATGTGTTCCTTGCTTAATATTGCTTATGTTGTTTTGTAATTTTATACTTGATATCCGTTCCTATTGTATATATTTTTGTACTGGGTTTGGATGACTCTTGTTTAGACAAAAGGGGGAGATAATGGGGAGACCTTGCTAGCTAATTATCTTTAAGAGGTGGATCCAGGTTAAGGCGTGGCTTTCTGGGACTGGGGAAGAAAAAAACAGGCACACAACCCAGGTGTGTTCTCTCTGTGTGATTCCTGCAGGACACAGCTGAGCTTGGAATTCTTATTCCTGTTTCATGAGTTTTCCCCTTATAATAAATAAAAATATAATTGTCTTATCCTTTAGCTAGCCTGGTTATTTCCCAATCAAGCTAATTTCTACACAGAGGCAAGTAGATCTCTGCTAGTTCAAGGCCAGTCTGGTCTACAGAGCAAGTTCCAGGACAGCCAGGGCTATAAAGAGGAAATCTGTCTCCAAAAACTGAAAAGGAAAAAAAAATCTCAGATCTCTTGCATATCATCACGTTCCAGGTCAGTCTTGGTTCCAGTCACCTCTTCTGGAGGGCCTGGCACCTAACCCAGCCTCTAAGTCAAGCCATTCATCAGAGACATCATCTCAGAGCCCTTCCTCGTGATGGACCCCAGACTTCAGTTCTGTCCACTACAGTCCATTGTCTACAGGTGATGGACAGATAGACCATCACAGGCCCTGCTGCTCAGAGGAAAGATGATGCCAATAGACAAACCATGTTGGGCCCAGGATACCCAGAGCAGGTACCTGCAATCTGGGTGACTTCCCTCTGATTCCACCTGCTGGAAGACCCCATTGATGGAAAGTTGGAAAGAGATGAAGAATAATTACTACAAAAAGACAGTGCCAGCAAAGGCCAGGCACGTGAGGCTTCCACAAGATTGGTAATCTTCAACCACTTCAAAGAACTGTAGAGTATGGCATTTAAATAACTTAGGGTTCTGTTGAAGTGAGACACAATTGCTTCTGGCAGCACTGATGTATTCCCAAGAGAATATTGAGCACCAAAGACACTCCACTGGGAGCTTGTTTTCTTCTTGGCACAAGAAGAAACTGGTCTTTGGGCAAGGAACTGCCCATTCCTCAACCACTAACAAAGTACATGGTGTCTAGACTTGACAAGCAGGATACAAGAAAAAGGAGTACCAAACCTTGCCATACAAGGTAAGATGGTCCTGAAAGTTTTCCTGCCTCTGAAAATGGTCTGTCAGTGACTCTAGGCCTTAGCCAAAGTTGGATGCTTCAACATTGCAAATGAGACTTTGGGTGATTGCTCAGGTAGCCAGTTGTCTCTGTCATCTACTGCACATTTTGGAAGCTCCTTGATTGCACTTCCTGTTTACTCAAGTAATATTATTTCCCTTCTCAGGCCTTCAATGGGGTTGAAGATTAGATAGTCATAGTGCCTTATTCTTATGATCTAGTCAAGCCATTTCCAATACAAGACTTAGACTTCTTAGGATAGAATGTTTATTAAAATATTTAGCATATGATCCTTGCTTAATATACTTTATGCTGGTTATAATTCTAATTTTATACTTGATATATGTTCCTAGTGTATATAGTTTTGTACGGGTTTGGAACTCTCTTGTTCAGACAAAATGGGGAGGTAATGGGGAACCATCTTCAGCCAATGGCCTTTAAGAGGCTGGACCAGGTTGGGGCATGACTCTTGGGTACCCAGAGAAAGCTGCCTGCCCACCCAGCTCTCTGTCTCCCTCTGTCTCTGTCTCTTCTATCTTTCTCGTGTTCCCTTGCTGCATACCTTGAGGTTGGACTCCCATTCCTGTTCCATGAGTTTTCTCCCTTACAATAAAGAATTATCTTAGAATACTCTTTTGCAGTTAGATTGGGATTATTTTACACATGATTTCCATTATTGGATGTGTTCTGCTTCAAATCACTTTATGTGAAGAAAAAGAAAGCCTCTTCAGGGAACTGTGTCAAAGGTTATACTAGAAATACTATACTAGAGTTAGATATCCAGGTCTAGAGACAGTCTCCAAATAAGGTCAGGTAGAGAACAGGAGGCCTTATGCCATAGGGGAAGAAAGTCCTCAATGCTGTCAAGCTATGAAAGAACAGGCAGGCCATGGTGGACTGCAACCTCTGAACAGCAGGGCCTCCCAGTAATGGGCAAACTCCAGATACATAAGATCACGTCAAGGAGGACTGCATAGACTAGTCAAGCACCACACATTCTTCAAGGGATCTTCCTAATGGTCTCCTGGTCCTAGCATAAGCCAGTACCCTAATGGATGACACCCCCCACTCCTGCCATGGCCACCAGGTGATCAATACCTACCAATAAGCCCTCATGGGACCTCACTTCAGGCCTGGAGCCCCACACACTCATCCTCACACTCATCACAGGACACCTGGCTTTGAGAGGGCAGAAGTTATGGGAACAAGGAAAAGCTGAGGTAAAACAGCTTTGCAGCCCTACAAACAGGCCATTGTGGCCTTGGCCTGTAAAAAAAAAAAAAAAAACCATGAGAATCAAGAGGAAGCTAGGAGCACCCGCTCATCCCAGCCACTTTACCACCCCTCCTCTGCCACAAAAATAACAGTCAAGTCTCTGAGCATGTGAGAGCAACCTGCCTAGACCCCTCACCATCCACAGACACACAGAGACTCCAGGATAATGATGAAGTTCTTTAATGAGAAGCAGGGGAGTGGGAGACAGAAGGAAGGGTGGGTGAAGCCAGAAGAGAGAGGGAGGGAGCACTTCTGTGTCCTGCGCTCAGGAGGTCTGGGTGCAGCATTGCTCTGAGGCAGCCTGGACGCCGGCATCCCTTGCTGTGGAAAGGAGGAGAGTCAGTAGATCCAAAATGATTCATGCAGAGGGAAAATGTTAGGATGTCGGGGTATCCACTCACCAGAACCAAATAAGGCACAGGTCATTTCCCCCCTCCCCTCTACAAACTGAGTCCCCACAATTCTCCATGCTCATGTCAGAAAAGGGAACAGATGATTTCAGGGCAAGAGCATGGCAGAGGGATGACAAGGACACTGTTGGACTCAGGCTCTGCCCACGCATGCGAAGTCCACCATGGGCAGTTCTCTGAACTGTATCTCCCAAACATCGCACAGCAAAGAGGAACCCAGGAAGGCTGCTAGAACCCAGGCATGGCTGCCACATATTTAAAACACCCCACGCCATAAATGGAATCAACATGGTAACTGAGGATAAGAGAGTGGCAGGGGATACACAGAAAGGGACATTCTCTCCAGTTGCAAACCAATGGCAGAGTATCGGTGAGGGCAAAGTCCTGATTCCAGGAAATAACACCTGTGAAGGAATCCTGACAACAGACCCACAGGTGAAATGCCTTCCAATCTCACAGGCTGCAGGAAAGATTTGAACGCGGGTTCTCCCGAGGCCCTGTTGACCCCAGGATCATGATTTCCTCAAGTGTCCCACAAAACTGACCACTTACCCTAATCGCTTCCAAGAGGGCAGGTTTCTGTCCAAGAAAGAAAAAGCATGATTCAGAAGGTCCAGGGAGGTCAGCCAGAAAGCCAAGGCCCCTCCATCAGCCAGCATGTGCCCCACCCCCAAAGGACAAAGCTGAGGGAGAGACAGCCTGTTGTCCTGAGTGACTGGCTGCCTCCTTTGCACAGGGCAGGAGAGCATGGCGGCTTGCTTCCTACCACTCTGCCTGGGGATGAGGATGCTCTCTGCCTTGAGGCCTCCAAGTCTCACAGCATTCTGAAACTCTTCCAGGGCCTCCTGGTGGACGTCAGGGTCTCTGCCTACAGGATAGGTCAGGAGGGACATGGTGTCAAGGACAGAGCTGGGGGAGCTGACAGAACTTTCCTCCCGGCCCAGGGGACTGAGTAACTTAGGGTGAAGTGTGAGACATGGCCCACCCAGGTGGGGATGTGACCCAGGGCCTGGGTGAGAGAGGAGAGCCCAGGTGGAGAAGGAGGACCAGAACACCATGGCCATCCCTCCATCTGATGTCGAGGACATCGGCACTGTGCTTTCAGCTCACCTGAGATTCTCTCAGGGCAGTTGGGAACACTATGACCAACCTCACTCCGGAGGAATATGTCACCCTTGGCTGAGGGCTCCATGCTGCCTCTCCGCTCTATGTGGGCAAGTGCCCAGGCACAGGGGGGGCTCAGGAGGCTCTGGGGCTCTTTCCCAGGCAAGAAGGACACTGGTACGGGCTGTGATTGGGGCTGGTCTTTATATGATGGATCCTGTTTCTGTACCCATCCTTCTTACATTTGGAATAGTTGTATTCCAACTCCAATAGTTGTAAGACCCCTTTCACCCTATGAACCCTTGGCCCACATCACAAGTATAGGACTCACCCACAAGTTTTGCACTTCGGTAATTATCCCCGTGCATGTTGTTTATCCAGTAGAAGATGTAGTGGTCCTCCACAGCAGGAGACAGGATGTAGAGCACCTGAGCGCCCCCATCTGTGGAGGTAGAGTGACACAGACCCTGAATACGCACCCTGCCCCTTTATCAGGACCCAAGTGTGTCCTGGCACTCTGCCTGGCACCTCTCAACCTGACTCCCTCCCCATTGCTCAGTTCTTACTGCCGCAGCTTCTCCACCATGCCAGAGCCTCAGTTAGAAGGAACCTCCATTTCTACGGGAGCCACATTCATGGGATGGCTGTGTCCCCAACCTGTGTGTCCTGTCTGCCTCTGGAACCAAATACATCCCTTTCCTGACTCACTTCATGAGTTCTCCATAGCCAATGGGACGCCACTGGGCAGTTCTGTTGACTAGTTTTATGCCAACTTGACCCAAGCCAGAGTTATCAGAGAGGAGGAAAGCCCAGTTGAGAAAATGCTTCCATAAGACCAGGTTATACGTTAGCTTGTAGGGAATTTCCTTAATTAGTGATTGACAGGGAGGGCCTAGGCCAAATGGGGCCACCGCCACAAAAAAGCAAGCTGAGCAAACCATGAGGAGCAAGGCAGTAAGGAACAAGCCTCCATGGCCTCTGCATCAACTTCTGTACCCTGCCGTGTTTGCGTTCCTGCCCTGATGTCCTTTGAAGACGAACACTGATGTCGAAGCATAAACAAAAAAAGCCTTTTCCTTAGCTTGCTTTTTATCACAGGGTTCCTGTAACCGTACCCTAACTAAGACACAGCCGATTCTCTTCTAGGGACCCATCTACCACACCCAGTGTAGTGTTGGTGTCGGCTGCTCCTGTCCCATCAAAAAAACTGTCTCATGGGAGTGATCATGAGTATTAACACTGTTAGAAGAAGCAAAGGTCCTCAAGCCATGGGGCCCCCTGGGATGGCCACACTGGTCTCATATGTGTCAAGGGAGGTTGGGTACAGCCCTCACAGGCCCAGGGACTCACAGGCTGTGTATTTTTTAGGTTCATCTGTCTTCTCTAGGACAGTGTTCATCTTGTGGCACCGTCCTGCAATCCTGGAACACAGAAGGTCTGTGAGGCACACTGCCTAGCCACACACCTCCCCTCCTGGCAGCACCCACAATATGGCCTACAGGTACCTGGTACCCAAGGTGACCAAGGAAGTGCAAGCTTCACTGGGTCCCCAAATATGTTACCAGCAGGCGTCCTGAGTCACATGCTCAAGCCCCCTGACTTCCACATTGGCTCAGTTCTGTCTCATGTCACCTGCTGGCTGCACCCTGACAGTGTCTTGCTCACTCCCTCAGAGAACCTGAGCTATTTGGTTGGTAGACAGTGTCTGAAACAAACCCTTCCTTCCTAATCTGCATGCTGGGTAGCTCCTGTGGCTCACCCTCTGTCTCTGGAGATACTTAGGGACGAGCCCAACAACCCCTGGCCATATGAGGAAACTCTTCAGAGAGTGGGATTGAGGGAGAAGAACAAAGGGCTCACTCTAGGGTAACTGCCAGGGCAGCGGCTGCCCAAATGCCAGACCTTGTAAAGACAGCTCAGACACTGTCTTCTTCAGGAGCCACTAAAGCAACAGGAACCCAAATATGAGATCAGAAAACAAGGTAGAAGCCACACGGATGGGAAGTCACTCAGGTGTGAGACAGCACAGGTAAGAGTCTTCAAAGAGAAGAGGTCACACATATGACAGTTCACACCAGTGACTGGTCCCAAAGATAGGAGATCACACCAGTGGGAATAGGCTGGGATTTCAGAGTCTCTGCAGACCCTGATTAGCTTTCTCCCTGACTCCTGCACACCTTTTAATCTTTGTGAAATCCTGGCCCCTGCCTCCCTTACAAGCAGAATTTTACGCTGGAGAGAAAACAGACCCAGCATAATGTTTATACTGCATTTGGCAGTGAAACTCTTCTCCAAGGGCCTGGGTCACTGACAAAGGATGTCCCATCAGAATAGAAAGTGGGTGCCACTTCCATCTGAGATATTTTCTCTGCACCACTTACCGTCTCATGGTTCTCTCTAGACAGAGACACTCCCAGTGGTACTGTTGGCCCCAGGCCCCCAGCTCTCCCTGTGCACCCCACTCAGCCCCCAGACCTCCTGTGTGGCAAAGGCCAAGAATAATGCTACCAACTCAGTTGGCACACACTCACAGGACAGTGAAGTTGACTTGCAGGTTGCCCCCTTCCAGGTTCGTGATGGTCATGGGAGTCA
>PVIU01022399.1:0-29451 GCA_004026605.1 Ondatra zibethicus
AGAGAAAGAGAGAGAGAGAGAGTACATTTGTCTTCTATCAATGTTCTTGGTGTAGAACACTTAGGCCAGTAGCATGCTTCCGAATGAAGACAAGATTTTAATTTTTGTCTCACTCTAGGTCTCTGAAGCATCCATAGGTAGGCTTTGGAGACTATTCAAGTAGATTGCTGTCAAAAATAAAATCCTTAAATTAGCTTTTGAAAGCAAACAAAAAACTGACTGTGGACTAGCCATCAACAGAGAAGTGCTGAACACAGCAGCGAGAGCAGTGAAACACTGCTGGAAAAGAGCAGCATACCAAATTGCCTTGCTAACCTTCCTGCAGTAGCTGTTCAACAGGGGTCCCAGGCTGTGTTCAAGTCTTAGTTTCTATTTGTGCTTTGCTTCAGTGTTAACTTTCAGTTTAGGCTTTTTAAATGGAAACTCAATCTTAAAATCAGCTTGGATGCCAGAAAAGCACTTTTTGAAAAGGCAAGAAAAGGAAGGCATTATGTTTACATAAAAAGTGGGCAGATTGAGAAACTGTAAGAAGAATTTCAAGAGTGACTTTTATTTCAGGGTGTCCTTTTCTGCTACTGCAATATAGTTTGTATCTCTAGATAGCTTATAAGATTTGATTAAAAAGTTTTACAGGTCACTTAAAATACATATTTAGAAAAACACATAATCATTTCATTTGTTTAAAAAGTGATTAGCTACTTGATACATTGTCTCTTATCTATATTTATATTCAGTCCTTCATTTGACTCCTACTGAAGTTAAGTTCCTTCATATTTAGGTATATTTAGGTATTTAATATATGTACTAACCTGAGAGCATAAAATAAGATGTTTTGTGGGTAGGATATACTTCAGTGGAAATTGGTAGCCTAAGCTAAGCAGAATCCATGTTTTCTAAAGACACTTAATAAAACATGAAAACCAAGTGCCAAAATAATATATGGGGCCATTAAAATTCAAGTTATAGTCTTTTAAAACTCACAACTAACTGATAATTTTTATTGATTCAGTCAAGAAAGATGCACACCTCAATGAAGAGTGAGCTCTTAGGTAGTAGAGTGGCATGGCTGAAATTTGAACATGTAATTACCTTTCTGACTCTAGAACCCATATTCTTTCCACAGCCTTTTCCTACTTTCCATGAAAATCAACATAGGTAGCCGGACATAGTGGTATATGCCTTTAATCCTAGCATTCAGGAAGCAGGGGCAGGCAGATGTCTGAGTTCAAGGCCAGCCTGGACTTCAGAATGATTCCAGAGCATCCAGGATGAGAGAGAGAAACCCTGTCTCGGAAAAACAAAAGCAAATGAACAAAATCAACATGGGTATCCTATCTTTAAAATATATGTAAATATTTCTGGCATGGACATCTGGATACCATGTGTATGTACAGTGCCATGGAGGCCAGAAGAGGGCATCAGATTTTCTGGAACTAGAGTTACAGACAAGTATAAAGCATTGTATTGGTAGAAACCAAACCTATTGCCTATGGGAAAGAAGTCAGTGCTCTTAACTGCTGAGGCATCTCTCAGGACCCCTGCCCTGCCTTAAACTTTTTTTATTGTATCTTTTTAAAGATTTACTTTATTTTATGTGCATGGGTATTTTGTCTACTTGTATGTCTGTGCACCATGAGCATGCAATGCCAATGGATGCCAGAATAGGGTATGAGACCCTTTGGAACTTGAGTTAGGGGTGGCTGTTAACCACCATGTGGGTGCTGGAAATCAAACTCAGACCCACTGGAATGAGCACCCAGTACTGTTAACTACTGCGCCATAACTCCATCCCCCACATCCTTTCTTTTACAGGTAGTAAATATATAGAAGGTATTCATTAAGTTGAATTGAATGTTTACATTTTTAACATTTATGTTCAGGCTTAATTCAGTTATTCTGCTACTTTCTACTGAGACTATTTATGATTGTAATTTTGAATTTAAAAAAATCCAGTGATGACTCTCATGAACAATAGCAGCAACATACATTTTTTTTTCATTTTGAAATTTTATATCCATTGTTGATATATCATTTTGGGAATATTACACCAATTGCTTATCTAATACTAAATAGTCAGTGCTAAAATCATATATGTACAAATAACATTATATTAACTGGGCAGGTTGCATTTATTCATTCAGGAATATATATGTATATAACAACATTTTTTAAAAAGATGTCATATTTGAAAGAGAGCAATAAGGTATGGTGGGGGCTTGTAGGGAGGCAAGGTAAGGGAGAAATAATGCAATAATATTATAATCTCAAAATTTAAAAATGAGGATAAAAAGCACAAAAATAAGAAAAAAAGAGATGAAGTTCATGAAATGATAAAGAGAGATATAATCCAAATATTTTCATTGTTTCTCCTGATTATTTAAGAAAATCTCTCAAGTAGAATTATTTCCACAGTTTATACTTAACTTCTTTAGAACAGGCACAGTTGGAGAATGCATAATTGGTGAACTTATACACTTCACTAGTCATGGTGCTATTTAAAAAACATTATCACACTAAACTGTTGGTCTTACATAAAGCAACTTGTTTGTTGCTCTTCTCGCAATACTTGTATGTTAGTGAACTGTTATGAAGTAGTTTCTAACATGTGTTGTAATGTGAAAACAAAAGGAAAAATAAGAATGGAAAGCAGGAAAATAAGAAAAATATACAACTGTACCTATTCATTTAAAAGCTTAGCTAGAAAAGATGCAGAAACTACAATTAGATACTGAAATACAGTGGAAAATGGTAAGCAGAGACTGCTTGTTCATTCCCAACCACTCAGACCCAAATAGCCACACAGAAACTATATTAGTTACAACACTGTTCGACCAATGGCTCAAGCATATTTCTAACTAGCTCTGATATCTTAAATTAACCCATTTCTATTAATATGTGTATCAGCACAAGGCTATGGCTTACCCGGTAAAGTTCTAGGCATCTGTCTCCTTCGGCAGCTACATGGCATCTCCTAGACTCCACCTACTCTCTATATATATCTCTTCCAACCTGGCTATATTCTGCCTTGCCATAGGTCAATGCAGCTTCATTCATTAGTCAATAAAACACATACAGAAGAACATCCCACATCAGGAAATAATGGGGACACGTGGAAAAATTCAGAAACAGATTCTATATTAAATACAAATATTTAGTATAACTGTTTTTTTCTATTCAGTTGGATTATAGTTACAAAACGGTATGTTCTTGGTCTTAAGAAATAAATACTGAAACGTTTACCTGTACAATGACCTACTGTTAGCTGTCAGGTATTCTCCAAAGATTCGTGAAAATGGGGTTAGCAATTGATGCATCTCATTGAAAGCTATACTGGAGATTTTTTTAAATTTAAAGTTGACAAAAGACACTTTAAAGTGTGTATATTCTGAATTTAAATGGGGAGAAAAAAAACTATAGCACCTTGCTGTTAGATCAAGTCCACCATCTTCCTACACTTACTAGAGTATTTTGACATAATTTTAACCTGTAGATCTTGAAGTAAAGTTCATTATTTGTAAGTGTGTATTAACCCTGACAGAATTGTATATAATATTTAAAAATAATGCACTAGATGCTGAATATAATGAAACGCCTGCAAGATGATTAATCTCCTGTGAAATATAGTTGCTGTAGAAATAATCCGATAAAATGGTTTCATTGTTAAAGTATTTGAATGTGTGGACTGAATTATAGCTGTCTCAGTCTCCAGTAGCTAAGATGAGGATAGGGGACATACTGTCAATCAACCATGAGCCATGAGGATGTGTTCAGGAATAAAGTTAGATGCCCTTTGTATGCTTGATAATAAAGTGAGATGAAAGCTGAAAACAAGCAAAAATGCATAAATGAAGCCCAGCTCATATATTCATACATTGTCTAGCTCAAATCATTTATTTTTTAGGTAAGGGCAAAAGTTAAGACCCCAAACTGAGAAAGGTATGTTTTGTACAGTCTAGGAAAAAGGCAGAATGTGTAAAAATCATGAGGTTATTTATATTATTAAAGAATATGAGGCCATAGGGATCTATAGTTGGAGAAATTGCCTGTGGGGTCAGAAAGGATTCCTCAAATGGCTCTTTGTCGCTCATGAGACATCTGTATACAGTTGACAGCATATTTTATTTTAGTCTGGGAGCAGGAGGTTCTTTCTTTCATGATATACAGAGCATACTCATTAAATTAAGAGAATTCCTTTTTGCTTATTTTTATAAAACTCTGGTTTTACACATTTACAGAGGCTTATGTCTGAAAAAATTTTCTGCCCAACTTCTAATCTCAGAAGGGGTGTGTCTTTACCAATTTAACCAAATTTTACCTTTAACATTGAAACAGTCTCAGTTCTGCATATGCAGTATAATTTAAAATAAATATTAGCCAAAGTTTTAATTAAATAGACCAAATTATTTATCCGCTAATAAATCCCCTAGAATTCTTCCAATATATTTTATTATTCATACTATTATATTATATTATTTCTACTACTAACTTCATAAAGTGTATTGTTTTGGAGATACTGACCCAAACTATTTTCTATCTGCGTAATCTTTAATACTCGGTCATCACATAAGGATCTAGGCTAAGAACTGTCTTACAATGTAAACTTAAATAAGTAAAAGACAAATAAATTTCAAACTTAATTTTCTCAGTTGCACTAGGCATGCATATCTCATAGTCTCTATAACCTACATGAGCCTAATGTTTAGCACATTGGTGAGTAATTATAGAATACTTTTGTGGTTGTTAAAAATTCTGTTGGATATCATTAAGAAAGAATTTGTGGTATAATTAATTTATACATTGTTTGGAGTACAGGCTATGTATGTTATGATCTCCATTGATTACTGGACTTCTCTACAAAGTATTTCCAGTACTATGGAGAAATCTACCATTCTCATGGGAACCAAATATCCTATGGGGTTCAAAGTGCTAGAACTATTCCTGTTCTTAAATAGAAGAAAAGCCTGGAAATGAGATGGCATGCCTGTTTACTGACAGTGTTCAGTGTTCTTTCAGTTATAAAATCTTGTGGCCACATGGTGGTTTTTGCAAAACTACAAATTGACATTATTTTCATTTAGACTCTACATGTGTCTCCTTGGCACTTTGGTGAGAGTAAACAGCACAAAGCATTCTTGACTTAAATAGTTTCATTCCAGTGTCTCTTTGTAACCACCAGACAATAGAGTTTGATTTCCTGTAGAAAGCTAGTATTTGAGTCATGTACTATAAATAATTTCAGTTCAGGCATCTCATAATCAATGCTACCCAGAGAAGGCTGATCCTGACAATGGCCATCTTCCAGGAGGGTCAGAGTAAGTGAAATTTGATGTGCTAGTGCTTTAGAGAATCAGAAAGCCAACCCTTGTATATTTCTTGCTTGCAGAAAATACAAAGTCCTACAACAAATGACAGATTTTTCTGGATGGGTCAGTCAGCCCATGTTCTTTCCTCACTTCATTCCTCCTGGAAATACTTTACAACTTAATTTGGAAATGATACATTGTTAACTAATGATATTAGCATAATGCCACCAGCTGTCACTTTTTTCAAGTACCTTAGTAGTTTAAGTATTACCTCTCATTGTAGAATAAAAGTGTTCAGGTTCATGTATTAAATGATTCAAACAAAAGTAAATATAGCAGTTAATTTGTCTCTACTATGTATGTTTTATAGCATTAATTTTTAACTTTACCATTCTGCTCCTTAACTTCCTAATAGTGAAGGATTCTTTTTGAATTTCATAATTTAATATTATATCTGAACTATAGTTTAAATGAAGATTACCTTTCTAATGGATGCCTTTGGATCTTCAATTTCTTTAATGTTTCATGGGCTTTTAATAAACTATTCTTTCAAGCTCGGGCTGATATTCTTGGCTTTTTGCTTTCTGTTTCTTTCACTTTTATTTTTTTTCTTTATTTTTTCAAGTTCCAAAAATGTATATGATGAGGTATCACATATATCCCCCATTTCTTTCTCCAACAACTCAAGTTTCACTTTGTAGCCCATGTTTATCCTTCATTAGTTCCCTCAAGTGCTAGGACTTAACATTGATTTTATTTTACTAAGTCAAAAGTGTAAAACCTTTATTGTTTTCATGTATGGTTATCAAAATGAGACTGAGTAAAATATGGCATGGAAGTCCAGAGAGACCTATAATGATTCTACCCCAAATTCTTCTGATTTGATGGTCTATACCTACCATAACTCTTTGGGAAAAACCATTAACATTTTTAACATTATTAGCAAAAGGGGAAATAACAACTTCAAGGGTCTAGAAGAAGATGAAATGAGACATTGCCTATAAAGTTCTAAGGGTTATAGACACTTAGTAAGTTGTCAATAGCATTTACAATCATTAATATGATTTCAATGCAAATTTCAGATGCTATTGAGTTCCTCCAGAAATACAGAAACGTCACCTAGTGTTTCAAAGTACCTGACAAAAATTAATCATATACCATTAAATTCTAATTCCTGTGCTGCTTGTTTCTACTCAACTGATTTTAGATGATATTAACTCACCTATTCAAAACAGGGGCACTGTAATGATGAATGATGTTCCCCGCAATATTACAAAGTAGTTATAGGAAGACTATATAGGTAAAAGCACACACGCATGCGTGCATGGGGACACACACACAAAGGCAGTACTAATTTGGTTGAAAAACTGTTTGTGACAGAAACCAACCCCCAAATTAACTGATTATCCATGTTTAAACTTGTTGATAAGTTATAGACTCTGGGAAATAAAAAATGAAAAACTACATATGTCTAGTGGATATTATTATTGTCATAAAATTTGAGGCCTAAAAAACTTTAAATCACTGAAATTTATCAGATAACTATCAATGCAATCCCAAGGTGATCTCAATATTTTCAAGAATTTCACAAAGGTAACACATTTGCAACAGTTTATAGTGTTACAGAGATTTCCATGAAAAGGTTTCCATGCCCCATCTTTTTTTTTGTCTAAAAAACTAACATAAATCTTCAAACTCCCTATGTCAAGAGTAGAACTTATTTTGTTGCTACACAGGTCATTTCTTAGTTGGATGTTTCATATTAGGCATTGATTCCTGACTATGGTTTTGCACCTATACATAGTAAACATCTGGCAAGTTCTGGCAACAATTTTATCTCTCATATTGAGGTCATGGGGAAAAGGATATTGGTATCTATTAAATAGAATTGAAGTATTCTGTTGATTATCTTATAGTGCTCAAGATACCTTTTCCCATCACCACTAATTATTTGGCCCCCAATGCTATTGTGATGTAATGGAAAAGCCCTGAATTTGAAAACCTGGTGGTCCAGAACAGAAATTTAAAGGGCATGCTTTCTTTCCAGCTCCATTTTATACAGAATATGTATAAGTCAATCTATTAGAAGGAATTTATTTTTGTCTAAAATTTGTCTTCTATCACCATTTCAAAAAATGGATTTTGCTTCAACTTTTTAGGTATCACTAACAATAATATCTTTATTTTCTCTTTTAGCTTTCTTTTTATTTATTCTTTGTGATTTCACATCACGCATCTCAATACCATTCATTTCCTGTCCGTTCATATCACCCTCTGCCCTTAAAACCTCTCCCCAATAAAATAAAATAAAATTTAAGAGAGAGAAAAGAAAGAAAAAAATAGGAAAAATCTCATCATGGAAGCTTTAGTGCAACATAGTGAGTCATGCAGTATAAACCCTTTTATCCATACATTTTTATGTGCAAGTGTTCATTGCTATGAGTCATTGGTGTGGTTTGAGGCCTGTGGTTTCTGCTACACCATCACCGGGACTCCCCTTGGTTATCCTGCTGTTGCCCTGTGTTGGGGAAATCTGCAGCTTTGTGCCTGCCGGACTAGTCCCTTCACGTGCTACACCAGATAATTTTTCTACTGCTCCAGTGTTTTCCTCTCAGAAAACACAAGTTTTAGAACTGGCCCGTTCTCTTCTTGTCTCCTCCCAGATCAAAATATCTCATATCTCTTATGGCCACCATCCTACTGCATCTTCAGTTGGGCTCGACACACTTAAGCCTGAACGCAATCTTCTTTGTGGTTTTGACCTTCTTTAGGAAAACTGGGTTTGCCTGCTCAACTTTAACCAATCTGCTTCCGATAGTAGTGTTGCTTTCCTTGGGTGTATAGAGAACCCTTGCCCTTCTTATCCTGAGTCACTTTGTGAGGTTGATGCTTGCCACATTTCTTACAGAAAGCCTTCAGGTTTTAGATACATTGACCATTTTTTGCAGTTGAGGTGTCAATGCAACAAAATGAGAGACTCCGTGTCCGAGACCACTGCTTCAACCCCACACCTGCTTCAGATTTTTATAATTTCTGCAGAAATAGTTCATGTGTTTATGTTTTCAGATTTTTCTAAAATATAAGGTTGGATATATATATATATATATACCATTTGTAATGCTTTAAGAATTAAACAAAAATCAAAAATAGATTAGAAAGCTTTTTAATATTAGAATGTACTACTCTTGTTAAAACCCTATTTTCATTAAAGCTCCGGGTATGTTGAAAGACCTGCCATATTTGATTTTCACCCTCTGTCACATCCTTAAACCTTTGTGCTTGTGTCAACCTGGGTGGTTTGATGGCAATGCCCTTCAGGCAAATTTCATAGCATCTTGACAACTCCTCCTCATTAATGAATTAGCTATTTTTCTGTTGCAGTAATGAAACACTGGGACCAAAGCTACCTAAAAAAGAAACAAATATTTTTGGCTTGTTGTTCCTGAGGATAGTCATTATGGTGTGGAAGGTATGGCAGCAGAAGTAAAAAGGGAAAAGTTACATTTTATCCAAACACAGGAGAGAAAGAAGGGGAGGGATAACCTGAAGTGGAGTGAGTGTATAAACCCTCAAAGCCTAGCCCCAGTGACATTCTTCTTCCAGAGAGGCTATACTCCTAAATGTTCTATTACCTTCCCAAACAGCATCCCCAACTGTGGACGAAATGTTCAAATACATGAGTCTATGGAAGACATTTTTCATTTAAACCAATAAAGGAAGTGCTATGATTCTCTGTATGTCCAAGAAGATTATGTGTTAGAATCTTAATATTCGGTGTAACAGTTTCTAGGAGGTAGGGCCTAGTAGGAATTATTGGGACCATGAGTAATAGACTAGAGTGCTCACAAATGCTTAAATATATTGATAAATCAGAAGTTTCTACTTTCTTGGGACTGGCTTAGTTACCAGGAGAGTAGATTGTTATAAAGTAAGATAGCATTTTCCCATATTTTAATTCTATTTCATGTTCTGCTTTCCTCCATTTTTTTCTGCCATGAGTTTTTGTAGCAGCATAAGGCCTTTACCAAACGTGGCCCTTCTTCTTAGATTTCCCAGCTATTAGAACCCTGAATCAAAATGTATCTTCCTTATAAATTACAAGGCTCAAATATTCTATTAGAGCATCAGAAAATGTACTAAGACATGAAATCTGTCTCTGACTCTTGGTGTTTTGAATTAACCTAACTTTCCTCATAAGAGTCTCTAGAATACTATATATATATACATATACACATATACATATATACATATATATGTATAGCATATATATGATACATAAAACATTGTATATGTGAACTGTTTATTGTTAAAAGACCAGAGTTGAACTAAGATTTACAGACTGTTGCCTTATGAATAATATAAAAATCCCCAACTAAACAATGAAATGCCCAGGTTAACAATATGGAGATGGTGTAGTATGAGACATCTTTTGCAGAAGTGGGAACCAGAAGAGAATGCACAGGGAACTGTGGCTACTAATCTAAAGAACCTGTTGTCATCAAGGGGTAAATGAACAAAGACAGTGAGCTTTACCTGTGGAATCAAGGGGGTTGGGCAGAAACATGCTTAGAGAGATGAATGAATGAAAAATGAGGCAGTTTCCAGGTAAGAGCTGTCAGATCTCTTGCTGTTATGAACTTGGCTAAAGCCTACTGTAAATAATACAGCAAGGGAACATGTCAGTAGAATACATATAAATTAGGATCCCTCCATAGAACTGAATGGAACAAATGAAAAATCCCACCACAGCAATGGGATAGACTACAACATGTTCTCAAAGTCTAACAGATCTTAGTTTCAAATGCAAGTGTTCCTAGTCTCTAGTTGTGTGGTTTTTGACAAGCTTGTTCAGTATCTGAGCTTTGTTTGAAGTAATAGCAGAGAATCATTTGCATGATAATCATTAGGCTGAAAGAAAATAGTGTATAGATATGACTTAGGCATTGTTAGCTTGTAGTTGGGCTAAAAAGATCAAGATCAAAATTTCAGTGTTATTTTTTAAAAAGTTAAATTTACTCTGTAAATTCTTAACAAAATAAAATTGTGTCTTTCTTCCTCACCAGTCCTCTCACAACTGGTAGGAGTATAGCAGAGCTAGTTACATTAATGGAAAGTTTCCCAGATCATCCTGAGTCAGTATTATTCTCATGAGCTTTTGTATATATGTACATACAAAATGAGGATGGAAGGCTCAAAACTGCCTGCATCTGTAACTTCAGTATCTGTTTATTTTACAGTGAAGTGAAATTTGCTTGAGAAGTATTTATATATTCCTCATATAGACTATATCTGCTTTCAGATGTAGTCCAGTTTAAATAGCAAGAATTAATCCATTGAAGAGAGACACAATTTGACTGAAACATCTGTTTGATATTCTGTGCAACTAACTCCATCTCTTCTTCATACAAAAAGAACACAATCTTACTTATAATAAACATCTTTTGTAACAGCAATCATGCAGCTGCAGGAAACATGGCTTATCATTAGATAATCACATCCTTGGGGGATTGGATGCACCCAACTGTGTCTCAGGCTTTCTTTGTTGGAAATTTAATTTTCCTATCAATGTCAGAACTCTTGCTTTTCACATATTGCTTAATTAATAACTGAACCATAATTCTATCCTCATAAACTATATTTAAGTCTATACGCTATATGTATGTGTGTATAATACAAGTAGGACTAAATATAGATAACACAGACTTTTGCATATCAGATAAGTGCATTTACATTTTGTGCCCTAGTATTAAGTTGCTCTAGGAGTACATTTCTTCCATCCAAGACAGCACCAACTCATAAAACTGACTTAATTGGAGAAACCTAGTACTGTTGCTAAAGTCTTAGTCATTCCTGCCCTGATAACATATCATCAGCCCAGATTTAAGAAAATCGAGTTAATTGTAAAAGTAAGGGTGAATAAGAAATGAAAGCTGACAACTTTAAAAATTGAACCTGAATCCTAGTTTTCATTCACAATCAGAGAGATATATTCTGGTAACTCAGAGAAGATTGGCCATTTCCAGCATGATAGTAAGAAGTATATATATCTGCATTCTTTGTTCGTAGTATTTAAAATCAAAATTATCTTTTATTGTAAATCTTCCATCTTCTGCAATGATATAGCTAAATGGCTGGTAGCATAAAGATCTGTGATGGCTCATATCACATACAATGTACTTCAGTTTTTGAACAAGGTAGCCTTTGAGCAATTGCCTCTGAAATGAATCCCTTCCACTAGAAAGCAGCATTGAGAGGACCAGGGGGCTGAGAGATGTATTTTTCTTTTCTTTTCTTTTTTAAATTCTATATTATATATTTATTATATTATAAATTTTATATTAAAAACTATCATTTTTCATTTTACATACCAATCCCAGTTCCCACTCCCTCCCCTCTTCCCATACCTCCACCTACCCACTACCCCACCCCATCCACTCCTCCTAGAGGGTAGGGCATGTTGCTTTAGTGAGCAATACTTACTTTAGATTCCAAGGCTTTCCCTACTTTATCTAGGCTGAGCAAGGTAGCCATCCAAAGAGAATAGGTTCCCAAAGAGCCAGTGCAGATATACAAAGGGGCTGTACCACCAGCAATACAGGAGTGTTCCCTTTACCCCACATCCTCTCCAGCATAAGCTGTCATCAGTGTTTTTGATCTTGGCCATTCTTACAGGTGTAAGACAGAATCTCAGAGTTGTTTTGATTTGTATTTATCTGATGGCTAAGGATGTTGAGCATTTCCTTAAGTGTCTTTCAGCCATTTTAGATTCCTCTGTTTAGAGTTCTCTGTTTAGGTCTGTACTAACAGCAAAATAATAATAATAATAATAATAATAATGACATCTTGAAATTTGCATGCAAATGGATGGATCTAGAAAACATTAGGTTGAGTGAGGTAACCCAGGCCCAGAAAAGCAAATATAATATGTACTCACTCATACGTGGCTTTTAGACATAAACCAAAGAAAACCAACCTACTACCATTTACAATCCCAGAGAACCTAGACAACAATGAGGACCCTAAGAGAGACATACATGGAGCTAATCTACATTGGAAGTAGAAAAAGACAAGAGCTTCTGAATAAATTGGGAGCATGGGAACCGTGGGAGAGAGTTGAAGGGGAGGGAAGAGGAAGTGAGGGGAGCAGAGAAAATGTATCTCAATAAAATCAATAAGAAAAGACAAAAAGAGCTAGTAAAGCAGGGATCAATCCTGGCACCACTGCCAGTGTCCCCACAGTCTGTCCCAGCTATACAACTGTCACCCACATTCAGAGGAACTAGTTTGGTCCTATGCTGGTTCCTTCTCTTTCCGGCTGGAGTTGGTGAGCTCCCATTAGCTCAGGCAAGCTGTTTCAGTGGGTGTCCCATCATGGTCTTTACCTCTTTGCTCATATTCTCATTCCTCCCACTCTTCAACTGGACTTTGGGAGCTCAGTCCAGTGCTCCACTGTGGGTCTCTGCTCTATCTCTGTTTCCATCAGTTGCTGGATGAAGGTTCTCTGCAGATATTTAAGATATTCATTAGTCAGACTACAGGGCAAGGCCAGTTCAGGCACCCTCTCTTCTATTGCTTAGGATCTTACCTGGGGTCATCCTTGTGGATTCCTGGGAATTTTCTAGTGCCAGGTTTCTTGTTAGCCCCAGAATGGCTCCCTCAATCAAAATATCTCTTTCCTTGCTCTCATCTCTGAGAGATGTATTTCTAATGCTGCTGCAGTTTGGCATCCTTCCAGTTAATATAAAACCAAGTGAAACACTGCAACAATTACTCAGGTAGTCAGTATACCTCTTGAATTTTTTTAACCACTACTGAACAAATACATTGATTCCCCAGAAGAGGATGAAAGTCACATGGTGCAGAGCCACTCCCAGTTGATGCTGTCCTGAATCAATTTTGTTTCTGACTTGTGGCCCATTCACGAGTAACCAAAGCCTAGTTCAGACCAAATAATTGGACAGTCACTAAATATGGGTTTGTTTTTGTATGCCATTGTGATTTTATGACTTTTGTTTTGCAACATGATTTTGACCATCATTAACTTGTCCTTTGCCATGTTTTCTTTTAATCTCTCCTACTGACATTAGCAGAACTTTGCTATAGTGATGGTGGTTACCACTCACTTACTCGATTACCTACCATGTGTCATGTGTTTTTCATGATTTGGTTCTTATATTAAAGCGAGTTATACAGGTAAGATATAGGTAAGTAAAACCAAATCCAAGAGTGTGAAGCTCATGTAATTACTTTCTTGGCTTCTCTGTCTTGTATTCTAGGCATATGAGACATTTGATTCAAATGCTATTCTAGTATAAACCCTCATGTCTTAACTGCATGGTTTGCTATGGTTATTTACCGGAATACTCTATCCCATTTTCTTCTTTTTATTCCCGATTCTTAACATAAAATCTAGAGTAATCGTCTAAAAGCAATAGACAATGTCTTTCTTTTGCTAGTGATTTTCTCAGAATAAAAGACAGAGTATCTGAAATAAAATCTAAAACCTTATCAAGTAAGTTTCATGAGGGCAGAGGTTGTTATGTTTTCTTCATTGATGTTTCTGGAGGAGCCTGTAGTACCTGAACTATAGTAGGTACTTGCCTAATATTTGTTGACTGAATTAATAAAAACAAAATTGGGTAAAATTTATTCTATCAAGTGAGTGGTTATCTTAGCCTATTATGGTATTATACAAATAAGAACTGAATCTAGATAATTTCCAAAGAATATTTTCCCAGTTCTGGAGTCTTGGAAGTCCATTACCAGGATGCCAGTAGTTCAGGATTCAGTTTCTCTGTTTCTGTAATGATACTTTCAGTGCCGCATCCTCTGGAAGGGAAGAATAGTACCTCTCCTTATGGTAGAAGAGCTGGGAAGAGAGAAAGATAACTCTACAAGCCCTTTTAAAAGTGATATTATTTTTATAGTAGTACCATTTATGAAGTAGAGCTCTCATGACCCATGCATCTCCCAGCAGGCCTCACTTCTCAACAATATTTTATTGGTGATTACATATATACTATGAATTTGGAAAAGATTCATTCAGAACACAGAAGTGGCTGAGTTTAAATCACTTTTCATTTAACTTCAATGACTTTCTATCTCTTTCAACACTTATGCAGTATTTAACTTTTGGGAAATAGGAACTCAAAATATTCGTTTCTTTCCCTATAACATTATATTCCTCCTTCCTTTAACTGTACTTTATGAAAGTTTCTTGGATAAAAAGTTAATTTGGGGCTGGGACATAGTTCAGTGGCTATTTTTATTGTACAAACATGGGGACCTGAGTTGGGATTCTAAATACCTATGTAAAAGCAGAGTGTAGGGTACATACCTATAACCTCAGCACTGTAGGCTTGGAGACAGACAGGTTCCAGGGGTTCACAGATCAGGTAGTCTAGGAAAACAGAAAAATTTAGGTTTAGCAAAAAATTATGTTTCCAAAAAAGAATACGGTGGGGAATCAATTTTGAAAGACATCCTGGTGTCCATATTTAAACACATATGCACCATCAAATGCACCCCCTGTCCCATATCCCTCATACATACATGCCAAAGAGAGTAGGTTGGTAGTTGTGGTAATAGAGGGTGATTACTAGGCAAATACTTGGATTGCATGAGATTACTTTAGAAGAGAGAAAAGTGATTCTGATACTTCTCTATTTTCCTAGGGTTAGAAGTAGTTCTGCATACTGAGGTGGGACTAGAAGGGGCTCTTACAAAGGCTCTTGCCTTTCTCTTTTGATAGTGAACTTTATGCAACTTTAAAATATTTTCATCTATAACCCAGGAGTCGTGTTTTGTAAGCCTATAGCAGAATGCATCACAGCATTCCACCAGAAAATAATAATTCTGCATTTGTTTCAGTGTTTCTTTTTATTCTGTCAGTGCCAGAAATAGACACTCATTTCTTTTGACACAAGCCTTCATGTTTTAGAGATCAGTACTAAAACACCTCCTGTCCTTTTAATTTTTGATAATGTCAAATTATTTAACCTTTATTCCTAAATTCTATTTCAAAAATTTTAATCATTTTTATTACTTTGCTGTAAGTCCTCTTCACGCCCTTCCCATATTAAAAGTTGAAAGGGTTCTATTCCTATCCTCTACTATGGGATTTTTCTATTTTGTTGTTGAATATATAAGCACAGTAGGATTAAACACACAGCCTCTTTTGAGACCTATGCCTAGCTAAAATAAACATATAATATATATATATATATCGTAACTAGACATTATTATACTGCATTTTATGTATTAGTGACATGTTTGTTTTGATAGATTGATTGTAAACAATTCTACTTTGTGTAAAAATCATACTCTAGACCATTTCTAGTTCCTGAATTTCAAGGACTTATGATTATGTAACTTTGTGATTTTTAGATTTAGAACATTATTCTTTTAATTTATGAGAGGAATTACTACTAAAGTACTCCAAAATATTTACCAAGAACAAAAAGTAAACTTTTTTTTGAACCCACCAGAAGAATTAAAATCCATGGTATGTGCCTTATTCTTCATGTGTTACCAAAGCATTCTCTTTCCATTGGGGCTAAAAGGTTCATGTGGAGTTTCCAAATTTTCTTTATAACTTTAGCTTCTTCTTAAGATTACTGAAGACAGCAAGATGACCATTTGTTTCTGCTTGTTTTCTGACCAATATTATAAAAATTAGAAGATTCACTGGTAGAAGCTTCAAGTCTAATATAATATATTTTGTAGTAGGAGACTGCTTGTTTGTTTCCTGGCCGCTCAGACCCAAATAATCACACAGAAACTATATAAGTTACAACAGTGTTCAGCCAATGACTCAGACATATTTCTAGCTAGCTCTTACATCTTAAATTAGTCCATTTCTATTAATCTGTGTATTGCCACTAGGCTGTGGTTTACTGGTGCTGGCATTTTACTTCTTCAGCAGTTACATGGTGTCTCTTTACTCTGCTTACTCTCTTGGTCTCTTTTCTGATTTCTTGCCTGGTTTTACTCTGCTAAGCCATTGGCTAAAAGAGCTTCTTTATTAGCCAATGGTAATAAAACATATTCACAGGATATAGAGAGGATCCCACATCAATATTTTACATATATTTAACCAACAAAACAATTCTTGTATTAACCTTAAAATGCAAGAATAAGACGCACTGGCTTAGATATTGATGTTTCAACTTTCATTAATGGCAACAACTTAACTGAACACATCGTAAAATGATAAGGTGCCTACCAATGTAATCTTCAATCTAATCTAGCATCGATATTATTTTCTATTTTGAAATTAGTAATTATAAAACAAGCTAAGGTTTTCTATCATGAAAGTTTAATTGAAAAGATGTTTAAAGTAAAGATACAGATATTTATGGTTAACATTATACCAGTAAAACAGTAACGCTCAGTGGAGACTTTCCCCTTTGTCTATAGAATGTAACAGGGTGGCCTTGGGCCACATGTAACTATTGAACTTTTGAAATACAGCTATTGAACTGAATTTGTAACTTTATAAACAAAATAAGGTAAATTTAATTCAATTCAGTACACTGTGCTGAGTAATTGAACTTACAATTTCACTGTAATTTAAAAGTACCTAGTCATATATGGGTTAAAAGGCTATTGCTTTTGTTGTTACTCATTTCCCAGCTTCCTTTCTGACCAAAAGAGAAGATTAGATTACCCACGACAACATGAAGAGGGCAGTTTTCGACTTCTCTTCTGATTATCAGTTGACTAAGTATCAAACCACCCCAAAGTCTGTAGATTAAAGGAAGAGTCATTTTTATAAATATTTAGTAAATATTGCAACTATACTATTTAGAGATATATTCCAAATTTTATCTATTGTTATCCTGCCATTTGTTTGTTTTGAATCATCATTTCTGATTTGGTTCCAGGTTTTATTAACTGATATGCTTTTAACTTCTAACATTGGGGGATGTCATTTGAAAGCTAATAACTCCTTGTGGGCCCTAGTTCTAGTTCTTTTATGTAAGTTTTCAGTTGAGGATAAGAGGTGCTTTAATATTATTTAAATAAACAATGACAAATGTGCATACTGATTTTTTAGTAGTACTGAGAACTAGATCCAACACTTTACATATGCTAAAAATACCTACCACCATTGAGCCCTAAAGGCTTTTTTTGCAACCTCTATACTTGATCACGTCCATCAAAGTGTTGAGGAAATCAGTAACATTCTTGATGATATTACAATCTACATGCTCTTCACTATATTCTATAGTTAATTTTACATTTTTCTTTTTAGAAGTTATCCAATGTTTATGTAAAGAATAATAACATTCTTAAAAATTAAATAAAAGCTATGAAAACAAGTTCCAAATTCAGAGCTGGTGACCTACCACTGTATTTTGTTTCATTCTGTTGCTCAAAGTTGCTGCAAGACTAGATCAGTTCCATAGGTTGGGAGAATAGAGAATAGATGCTGTCTTTTGATAGGGATCTGTGGATTAGGGATAATTATTTTGGTATCAGCTGCTACAGTGACAACAGTGAAAGGAATCAGGGTGTTGTACAGGGCTTGGTCTTTGGTCAGCCCTCTCTGAAGAGCTTTCATCCCTCTGGCTGTTGGATGTCATTCTTGTTGCTTGACTCCACCATGAGGTATCTGAATTTCCTATGATGTCCTCTGATCATGATGGCTTTGAACTCCATGTTTTCCTCATCCCAATACATGATATGTTAAGGTTTCCATTCTATATTCTAACTAATTTTGATCTTCTATTGGATTATCTTTATTAACCACTCATTTATTGCCATATACCAGTTTAAAGATTTTACAAGGTTATCTCATGTTTTTGTACTCTACTACTTAGTATCTCTCTGGGAGAGAGAGAGAAAGAGAGAGAGAGAGAGACACTTTAGCATATTTTAATTATTGCTACACTCCAAAGCAATGAGAAACTAGTTACATTAATACATTTTTAACTCCTCATGCCTATCTGCTTAGAAACCCCCCTCAGTTTTTTTATTATTTACTATTCAAATCTAAGCCTGTTCAATGTCTGATAGTAATATGTATGAGATGTCTTTGTAATAAAAAAAGCAGGGAAAATAATTTGTCTATCTATTGTGGCTTCTTTTATTGAAACCATCATTTTCAGAAATATAATGTCTGCTATTTATTTTTGTTTCTATGAGGAAATTATTTAACTTTGATAGTTAATTTATCTTTTCCTTAAGGATACTGAATAGTAGGAATCAGAATAATGCGATAAAGGAAACTTATAAGGAGGAAAAAAAACTTACCAATGTCTCAAAATATTGTCCTGCTTCACAAGTTAAAGTTATTTCCAGCACATTCCAATCATATTGATTCCTTAGAAGATTGAAGGTTTAGCTGAGGTTTATAACTTTATCAATTAATTTCATGGTTCAGAATTTAAGGCAGAAAATCTCTAAATTAATTTATAATGGATGAAATTACCCTAAGTTGGGTGTCAAAAATCAAAACAAAATCCAAAACCAAACAGAAAACCTTGTGTAGCTATTATGAAAACCACCTTCATAAATCTTCAATAATCCTAATGAAACAAAAACCCAGCTAAAGTACTGGGGAAAAGTGGAAAATCAATAATTTATAAAAATAAGCCCAACTATATTTAAAGAACACAAATTTAAATCCAGTCTCTGAATGATTAAGCTGTTACCCATTCTTTTTTATTCCTTTCTCATATATTTGGAAGGATATCAGTTTGTGTAACATGAGGCAATGGTTCAAAGCTAGATGTAGCTCATTGTTACAGATTAGATAGAATCAGATATTTTCTGTTGGTGTTCGAGATTTGCTACAGGCTCAAATGGACTCTAAATACCTTTTCTTGTTTTATTTTAACCACTTACTTGGGAAATCTGTTTATGAAGAAACCAGGAGCTGGAATGCAGTCTATAATGACATTAAGTTGTCTAGAATTATGTTACATGAGATGGAGTAAGGTGATCATTTTGTTGAAACAAGTGAAAATTGACCTACCAATGGAGGAAAGAATTGACTTAGAATCTATGAAAACAGTGGATAGGTGTATTGCAGAGGTCATGTTATGAGCCAGTCAGAGGTGTGAGTGGGCTCTGCCCTCATTGTCTGAGGTTCATCAATGTTCTCATTTCCAAATATCATGCCAGTCCTCTCATTTAATCTGGACACTATATATGAACCTGATAAATCAACCAGATTATTCTCATTCTATCAGAATACTTCCCTTTGGCATAAAACTAAAAGGAAAGGGAGCTGGCAGTTTTTAAAAAGCTACAGAACACCAGGTTTTAACCCTCTGGTTTGCCAGAAAGTCTGCCCAATATATTTAATATTAGAAGTAGAAAGCTTGATTATTTTCTTTCCCTTATTTATCTTGTCTGTTTTCAATATCATCAACATAGACGAACTATGGATTTCTAAGATAAATATCACTTAAAATTGAGATCTATGTATAATACCAATTTTCATTTGGATAAGTTCCAAACTCTTAGGAAGTATATATAAATTATTGTACAGGGGATTGTTTGGGTTTGTATAAATAAATCTGACAAGTAAGAATTTATTTTTTACCCTATAATTGTTTCAGTATGGGGATGGGAGGAAAGATTTGTATCACTATGCTACATTTCATATATTTCATGCCAATCATTATAAATGTATGTATTTACTGATGGAAAGCAAATAGTTAACTACTAGATTCCCTGAGAGATTAGCATCTTCTTTGTGGAAGATTTTGGTTCTTCTTGTTTCGGGTAAGATGCAGTGGGAATGACAAAAAAAATGGAAGAATGATAGGGGGAAATAATTCTAGTTGTTAGGTACATATAAACAGTAGGAAGGGCGATACTTTTCAAATTGAATTCTCTATACTCAAGGATGATAGAAAGCAGTAAAATCTAAAAGAAGACAGTATTTGAGGGAATTATGGACAAAGAAACATCTCCTTGTATATCATTTGAGGCAAGGGAGAAGAATCACACCAAGTATATAATATTGTTAGAGCTATAATGTGTGCTCTGTTTCAGAAAGAATTGATTTGTATCATAGCTCCTGAAATGAAAGTTGTAGCTTATAAAAAAACTCACATTTTTAAAGCTGGGCTTCTACTGTGGACTGAATGTTTGTGCCTTCTCAAAGTCCATGTGTTGAAACCTAGGTCTCAAAGTAATTGTATTAGTAAGAGCACCTTTGAGAAAACATTAGTTCATAATGCTGAATCACTCATTATGAAATTATGAGATTATGAAAAAAGACATGAAGATGGTAGAGTGTGTGTTTAGTGTACATGAGGCTAGATTCCTTTTCATGTTATGTGTATGACTGTTCTGCCTATATGTATGTTTGTGTACTATACACATATCAACAACCACAGAGACCAGAAAAAGTCATCAGATCCCTGAACTGAAGTTAAAGACAGTTGTGAGCCACCATGCAGGTTTTGAGAATTAAACTCAGGTCCTCTCGAAGAGCAGGCAATACTCTTTTTCAATTTTAATTTTTTTATTCATTTTACATACCAACCACAGTTCCCCCTCCTTTCCCTCCTCCTGCTCCCCCTCTCCTCCATCCACTCCTCATAAAGTGTAAAGCCTGCCATGGGGAATCAACAAAGCTGGCACATCTAGTAGAGGCAGGACCAAACCCCTCCCCTGTGCATCAAGGTTGAACAAGGTATCCCACCATAGGGAATGGGCTCCAAAAAGCGAGTTCATGTACCAGGGATAGATCCTGTTCCCACTGCCAGTGACCTCACAAACAAACCAAGCCACACAACTGTCACTCACATTCAGAAGGGCCAGTTCAGTCCCATGCAGGCTCCATAGCTGTTGGTCCAGAGTCAGTGAGCTCCCGCTAGCTCAGGTCAGCTGTCTCTGTGGGGTCCCTCTTCTTTGTCATGATCTTGAACTCCCTTGCTCATACAGTCACTCCTCCCTATTTTCCACTGGACTCCTGGAGCTTGGCCCAGTGCTTGGCTGTGGGTCACTGCATCTGCTTCCATCAGTTAATGGATGAAGGTTCTAGGATGACAATTAGGGTAGTTACCAATCTGATTACAAGAGAAGACCAGTTAAGGTATCCTCTCCACTATTGCTAGGAGTCTTAGCTGGGGTCATCCTTGTGCATTCCTGGGAATTTTTCCCAGTACCCTAGCTCTATAATGTCTCCCTCTATCAAAATATCTCTTCCTTGTTTTCCCTCTCCATTCCTCCCGCAACTCGAAAATCCAGTTCCCTCATGTTCTCATCCCCCCTCCCCTCCCCTCTATCCCTCCAGTTTATCCAGGGAATCTTATCTATTTCTCCATCTTAGGGTGATTCATGTATCCCTCTTAGGGTCCTCCTTCTTACCTAGCTTCTCTTGGTCTGTGGACTGTAGCCTGGTTATTCTTTGCTTTACATCTAACATCCATTTATGAGGGAACACGTACCATGTTTATCTTTCTGGGTCTAGATACCCAGAAAAATCAGCAGGGTGACTTTTTTTTATAGTTCCAAACATTTACCTGCAAAGTTCATTATATCATTTTTTTTTTTTGCTGCTAAGTAGTATTCCATTCTGTAAATGTACCGTTTTCTTTATCCATTCTCCAGATGATGGGCATCTAGGTTGTTTGAAGGCTCTGCAGCTGTAAGCAGAGACTGTACATTAGTTTCGTGGCTGCCCAGACCAGAATAATAACACAAAAACTATATTAATTACAGCACTGTTTGGCCAATAGCTTAGGTATATTTTTAGCTAACTCTTACATCTTAATTTAGCCCATAATTCTTATCTGTGTTATCCACATGCCTTGGTACCTTTTATCTGTGAGGCATTCTCTGTGTTTGGGTGATGACTGCAGACTGAGCCTTTCCTCTAACCAGAATCTATTCTGGTTGCCTCGCCTATACTTCCTACCTGTCTACTGGCCAATCAGTGTTTTATTAAACCAATATAAGTGATAAATCTTTACTGGATACAAGACCATTGTCCCACAGTACTTCTGTTTTGTTTTTTTCTTTTCAAAATAAGAATGCTAAATCTAATCTCCTTTGTTTAGCTTTTTTCCTGACTGTTATCCATAACAACTTGTAACCAACATTCCAAACAAAGACAACCATCCATAATCCACTTTTGGGGAATGTGGGCATAGTTTTCTAGGCTACTTCCTACTGATTGGGGGCACTGATAATCTGGGGACCTAGAGAAAATTTAGGATTATGGTCAAGTCCTGACTGGAATATTCTGTGAGGCTTGATCATCTTAGCCAGCAGTCTTGAGGTTGTTCTGGCTATAAAACTCAGAGGAAACTCCAACAGAGGTCCCCTGAAATGTTGGATCATCTGCTCTTATAGGAAATTTTTCAGAGGGTCCTCCTTGATCAAACCGTATTTTTCTTAACCAAGAATGAATCCACAGGTCCTCATTTCCTGTGGAAACAAAAGCAAAACCTCTTCTCCAAAGTAACATATCTTTTGACTTAAATTTTGAGGCCAAGGTATGTTCAATATATAGAAGTTGCTTATTTCAAATCATTATGATAAAGTTATTGAGTAGTTTTCTATATGGTACATATTGTAGTACACACTGGCTCTCTCTGAGCCTCTTTTAGGCAGTTTGCTTGGTCTGAGCCTTTTCTATGTGGCTAGAGTTCTCTGAGAATGATTTTTGGCAGTCTTCTTTAATGTGCTCATGGAGGGAGGAACCCAGTGATTCTGGTTAGTTTCGGGGACTTCCTAAAAATATTTTGAATTGTTTACTTCCTGAGCTTAACAAGTTTCTATGTAAATTGGAATATTTTTACCTCCTCTTAGGATACCCTGTTGTTTTATCTTCCTGTAAACATACTGTGTCTTACTGAGCTCCCCTCTTAGATGGAAAGTTTTAATCTCCGAGGAAACAGCTTTATAATACTTTCCCCAAAGGCACCTATTTTTCTGATCCTCCTCTAGCAGTTTTATTCTCTGACTAATTATAATTCTTCAAGGCTACTATTGGATGCTCAATCTCCTTGAACACCTTCATAGATTTTCCTTGAATATCTGAATTTTTCTTTGTTGCAGAGTAATTTTTTTGTTCACAATTTCCACCCCAAATATTTATTTTTTTCTACTTAGTATGATTCTTTTTAGAATGATGTCAAATTTCAATACAGTACAATACACAGATCTTCACTGAATTACCAGACAAGTTTTGACAAGTGTATGCACACAATTTTCCAACCAACAAAGATATAAAACCTTTATGTCATCCGAGAATGGTCTATCATGTCCACTTCTAACCCAGTCCTGTGGCACTAGAATAGTCACTCTTCTTATTGTTATCATTAAAGATTAATTTTCCCTCTCTGATTTCATTTATTTTACCCATTTAAAGGGAACTGCAAACCAGTAGTTGCAGTTGTCCTGACAAATGCCATTACATAATTAGATTTTTATTGCAATTTAAATGCTTGTAGTTGGGGAAAAATTGAACTATTTCAAAGTATACTTTCTCTAAAAGCTCAAAATTATGGTCACTTTTGTAAACTAGTCTCACATTTTCATAAGCTGCCTTCAGCTTACATTTCCAGAATTCAATAGTATCTCCTTTTTTTCTTTTATAAAAGTGAGGGTCTGCTTCATTCAGCAAAATTCTGCTTAATAAGGCATACTTGTAATGTTAGAAATATGCCAACTATGAACAATAATGCATGTAACATGAGCAAGAGTCCTAATGAGCTCTGCAGGGGCAATTGTGCTTTAGAATTTCAAATAAGGAGAAGTTAATTGTTAGCCAAATTCAGTAAAGGAGAAGGATCAGTAACTATATTAATGCTGAGCTTGGGAACTATATTACATGTTAGAACAAAAATATCACGTGTTCTTATACAATACTTACTGGTTGAGTCTACTTTTTATAACAGGAGTTACTGCCTGGAAAATGGGAGAAGAGGTTTATTTGTAAGGCAAATGGATTTGAATAAGGGCAATAAATTTGTCTAATTTGCCATTATAGATATCAATTCTCATAGGAAGAGTCTAGACTAAAAATATACTTGTAGAAATTTAATAAATAAATGAGCATGTCATTGAATTTTGTTTATGATATTTTACATAGTCTTAGGAAAGGAAGAATTTTCGTTTCTTAAAACCATGTATTTCCACTCTCCCATAGAATACTGTGCATAGTAAAGGGAACAGATGAGACTTTTGGATGTAACATGAGGGCCTGCTTGTTGGGGTTTCTGTCCTGCCCAGTTCCCATAGTTGTTAGGTCCCAAAGAATCACACAGAAGTCTCCATAAGTTATAAACTGTAACATGACAGGCCTGCTTGTTGGGATTTCTATCCTGCCCAGTTCCCACAGCTGGCAAGTCCCAAAGAAATCAAACAGAGAGTCTACATTAGGTTATAAACTGATTGGCCCATTAGCTCAGGCTTCGTATTAGCTCCTATAACTTATATTAACCCATTGTTCTTATCTATGTTAGCCGCATGGCTCAGTACCCTTTTCAGTGGGGCAGGTCACATCCTGCTTCTTCGGTGGTCTGGGCAGGAGTGGCGAAGAATGGGCTTCCTTCTTCCCAGAATTCTCTTGTTCCCATTGCTCTACCTTTACTTCCTGTCTGGTTGTCCCACCTATACTTCCTGCCTGGCCAATCAGCATTTATTTAAAACATGATTGACAGACTACAGACAATTCTCCTGCACCAATAAACTGAGTGGCCCATTAGCTCAGGCTTTGTATTAGCTCTTATAACTTACATTAGCCCATTTTTCTAGTATATGTTAGCCACATGGCTCAGTACCTTTTTCAGTGGGCAGGTTACATCTTTGGTGTCTGGACAGGACTGTGGAGTAATGGGCTTCCTCCTTCCTAGAATTCTCCTGTTCTCATTGTCCCACCTCTACTTCCTGTCTGGTTGTCCCACCTATACTTCCTGCCTGGCTACTGGCCAATCAGCATTTATTTAAAACATAATTGACAGAATACAGAATTGTCCCACACCATTTGGAGCCACTAGTGATGTTGCTAAAAATGTTTTAGTGTTTTAAAGGATCTGCAGTTGAGGTCAGGCAACATCCACATGGCATAGAGGTTAAAATAGCTGGCTGTTATGTAACTTTTGACTAAAGCATTGCATTTTTACCTAACCAGAGTTCAAGCCTCTTTCAGCAGCTATCTCCATATCCACTGTCTTTTGATTGTTAGCTGCTGAGCGGCTTAAATTTTGGCCAGAAAAATCTCACTTTCCCTGATCTAACCTATAAACTTTACGTATACCCCATACTTTTATGAGATTGCTGTAGAACTGAGAAAATGGGTATTGACTGAGAAAAGTGACAGATCCTGAAACTTCCCTTAAAAAGAAATAAAGCTTGTAAGACTACATGGAGCTGTAGTTAAGCTGGTAAATGTTGCCATCTGCAATGTCACTTTGACTCTACATGTTAAAAAACAATTTGCTCTGCATTAATTGATGTCATTGTAAATTGTTTATCTTAATAAATAAGTATTTTTGAATTAATGATTGCATCTCTTCATTGAATATATGAAATTTGCCTGTAAGATGAAGGATTGTAGAATCAGGAAAATAAGATAAATTCTTTGAATGAAGGAAGGAAGAAAAATAAAGAGTATGATGAGTTCTTGATAAGGTCATTTAATTTTCTTTATCATCAAGCCCCTTGTTTGTGTATTTAGTGTTAAGGCATTTAGTCTTTGAAATATCTGTATCCTGAACTGTCTATATTATCTTAATTAAGTTTATCCTTTGGATGAAAAAGTATGAAAATGTAGTTTTAGAAGGAATTATCAATCCGCCTAAGAAACTAATGAGATTAAACACTAGTGAGTGTGAGCCAGTATAAAAGCAACAATAATGACCATGACACACACACACTCTCTTCTTGCAGAAAATTTGAAAGCCTTTTAAAATAATAATCAAAAGTGTTAATTTCTTAAATCCTGTGAAGCTGTACGATGTTCTGCTTAAATATCAGTGATTGTTAAATTGCTCTAAATGTTCTTTGAAATGTGTATTGGATAATTACATATGCTACTATTACATGTCTCCAGTGGGGAAGTTATCAGAAGGGGAGACACCATGGGGAAGAAGGCTGGAAAAAAGAATAGATACTCAGTGATTAAAACAAACAAGTTCACATCAAAATTCAAAGGGATCATTTTTAGGGCACCCCAAGTTCTGAAAGCACTTTAAATACAGCATAGAGTAACCCGTCACTTTCTAATTATAAATTCCTTTTGGCCCAGGAAATGAAGTGTTCTTATGGAGATCTTTTATGTTCGGCAAGTAGAGTTGAAATGTAGGAAAACAGAGCAATGAAAGAAACCCATGCTGTGTGGAGGACTAAAGCACTGCCATTACTGAGCACTATGGGCCCCATGGGCTGGGGTAGATGACTCTAAAGCATTAGTTCATGTTTTCCCAATTAAGCATAAGTTGTGTTTCTTTATGCGTTATAGAAGTGTTAGTCATTTAGTTCCCATAAGGAGCAGTTTATCAAGAGCAACAATTATAGCCAGAGACAAAGGAGCTTGTAACAGGATTATAGGACTCCCCTGACTCTAGCTGGACTCAACTTCTTACATAGCTAATTGTGATGTAATAGTGATAGCTTTTGGAACAAAAACAGTTGTCAATATAAGAATAAGGCAGTAAGATGTTATGAATGAAATGATGGTGAGGAAATAAAATGCATGAGGACTTATAGAATCACATAAATAAGTGTAAGAGAAATGAGTAGATGCATAACATTTGACCTGTTTTTTTCTTACTCTTATTGGTTCTGTTTATATGGATAAGTGTTCTGGATCTTATTTTGTATTCTCAGGCCTGAGATCTATTTGAAAGTGGTTGGACATTTTCATGTTTTAACTTTAGATTTAAATTAAAGATGGCTTATCATATCACAATATGTTTGAGTCAGAAATCTTTGTTTTGTGTCTACCAAAGTTTATATAATATTCAATCACCTTAAAAAGGATCCTCTTATATATACCATTAAAGGATTATATAGGTGCTTCCAGGTTATAGAAATAGTACATCAAATGGCACTACTTCTCTAGGCATGTGACGCATACACATCCAATTGATTCACATAGTCCTTGATCTTCTGAGGACAGCAGATGTCTTCCAATTCCAACTTAATCAGTTGTGGCATTTACTTCTCTCTTGCTCTGCAATAGAATGCAGTGATTGTGAAGTGAATTTAATTTTGATTTTCAGAAACATCTGTTTACTTCTACCACTTCTAAAACCTAGCTATACTTCTCATAGGAAAAAGTAAGAAAATAATAATGCACTCATGGGTTCTTGTGGCGCAATAAAGGGAGACAAAAAAAGAATCAGCAGGGCACCTGGCATGTAATTGATACTCAAAAATACTAACCTTGTTATTGCCAAGGTTAATTCAACAAGCCTTTCAGGTTTCTTTCACCGATAATGTGTATAAACTCTTCAGATTAGAAGGTTTTCTTTACTGGAACCCTAATGAAGGGCGCCAAGGAAACAGAGGTCTGTCTATTTCTTCAGAAGGCAAAATTTAATAGTTGCTGGCATGGTAGAATCAGTTTGAAACTGTGGATTATGCTTTCTCATTTTATTTGATGGTATAAACAAGTCCCTGCCATGTCATCGTTGCTGCTTTCATTATAGCTGGAGGTGGGATGAAAAGCTAGACAATTCCATAGTATTTAAATATGCAGCAGAATTATATTTCTAGTATTTTTGGAACGTTAATATGCATGCCATTCTCCTGTACTTCCTCCTGTCATTACACATCTTGTGTTTGAGTAGCTAGCTTCAATAACTTTACTCTGAATTTATGGCAAAAGGCAGAACTAACTGAGTTATTGGTATTTGGACTCCAAAAGATTATACTTTAGAGAGAAACAGAAAAACCTACAGCATAGCTTTGGAGAAATTAATAAGTATCAGTAAATTTTACTAAAAATGAGTCAGGGAATGTCAAGAAGCTACCACAAAGTTGGTTTGGGTATTCCCATAGAAAAGGTCTTTGGAGCATACTAATGCCCTGTTTTTGCTAGTATCCCAAGCAGAAATCTCATGTAGATATCAGGAATAGAGGACACTGGTGATTTACATCGAAGTCTTCCTTTTCCAGATGAAAACACAGGAAGTATGCAGCTGTTTCTGTATAATAAGTATGGTGGGTTTGAGATCCTGTCACGGAGTTTTATGGTAGGAGCATCAGAATATGCATCATACACTTGACAGTGGAATGGGCCTGGCATAAATATCTAAGACATTTGAAGATGGTTTGCTTTTGAGGCATGTGGATCAAACAGTGTATTGTGAAACACTAAAAAAAAGAAAGAGCGGTAACAGCTGGGTAATGTGTATAGAGTGAGAGTCTTTGGAGCACTCAGCACTAAATGGAATGTCTTTAGCAAACCCCTCTCCTCAAGGCTCATGGATCTATGAGGAAAAGGAGGTGGAATGAATTAAGAGCCAGAGGTGGTAAATGACTCCAAGGAGAGAGCGTCTTCCAGAAACAATAGGACTGATACATATATGAAATCACAGAGACTGTGAGAGCATTCAGAAGACCTGCAGTGATTCAAACCAGAAAAATTCCCAGCACTTCGAGGGCAGTAGGCAAAGTCCCACCACTAACTAAGAAGCTATTGGCAGCTGATGACTTCTGGGAATGGAAAAATCAGTTTGCTTTAATGGAGTGTCACTAGGTATATCAACCAAACTCTATGGCAGGCCCCATACTCAAGAATAGTTAATCAACAGAAAATAGAACCCAAGTTTTTTTTGTGTGTATTTTTTATTGTTGTTTTGCTTTTTGGTTTGTTTTGGTTTAGTATTTTTTGTCTTCTTGATTTTTTAAATTTGTTTTGATTTGGGGAGTTTTTTTTAAAATCATGAAGTTGGGTGGTTAAGGAGATGGGGAGAATCTGTGAGGAGTTTGGGGAAGGGATAGAACAAAATCAAAATATATTGTATAGAAAAATGTTAAAACTAATAAATACAAAAAAGTTTTAGGAACTACCAAAACCAAAACCAATGAGTGGGGAAGTGAGTGTCCAAGTGAAAACAAGCAGACAAGAACATCCCCACAGGCCATAGCCTTGGATTGCCTGGAATAACACTTTCCTTCAAAAATTTTGATTATTTTAAAAGCTGTGTGTGTGTGTGTGTGTGTGTGT
>PVIU01022400.1:0-29470 GCA_004026605.1 Ondatra zibethicus
AATTAGCAAACACATTGGCTCACAATTGCTATGATTTTGTGTTATAGAAGTTTCAATTAAATTAGAAAAATTCTTAAGATTTATTTTAAAATGTGACTATTGTTAATAAACATATATTGTTTTCTTTCTTGACACTGGTATACTATAAAAAGTAGTATCACAATATTTCAGCTATTTTTTAATTTTCCAAGCTATTATCAATAAATTTGCTTTTAAGATTTTATGACATTTCTTAAATGCTCATGAGCATAATACAGTATGTATGATAATATTTAGAGTTAGATTTTTTAATTTAAGAAATTATTAAACTCTCCTAGAGACTCTGTACCACTGTTACTGACCATGTATGATATATCTTTCCAATATTCCTAGGCAGTTGTTTTAATTTCTGTTTTATTTTGGTCATTCTGACTATATGTGTGGTGATAATACATTTGTATTAAATTCACAAGTTCTAAATGGAAAAGGGTGAATAGAAAAGGATGCTGTGCATGTTTCATCTACATACTCATCTTTACTTAAGTGTGATGTCTCTTTTTGTATATTTTGTATATTTGTATATTTTCTAATTATTTGAATAGTTTGGTTCATATGTTTTAAGAGTTCTTGTTTATTTGAGACACAAGCATGACATTGAATATATAATTTACTAATTTTTAGTTAGTCTGTTGATTTTTATCTTTACACAGGGTTTCTCAGACATTACTTAATTTTATAAAACAAATGGTACTAATTTACACATCAGAGTTAGCTGTAGCAGAATAGCAGGTGATTTCACTACCATATTTCTCCAATACAATTTAAGAAATTAAACCAAAAAATACACAGAGAAATATTGGATATAGATGGAATCATACAAAAAAATTGACCCATCAGATCACCTGCATGATTTTCTATCCAAACACAAGAGACCATACACTCCTATTGGCAAGCCATGGAACTTTCTCTAAAATAGACCACATAGTGGGATTCAAAACACATTTCAATAGATGTAGAGAATTTGAAACAACTTATTGTAGTTTATCTAAGTTCAATGTACTAAAGATAGATGTTACCAACAGGAGAAACCTTAGAAAATATGTACAATTATAGACATTAAAAATGTAGTAATAAAAGTACAATAATGAGCTAATTATTGTATACACACAAAAAATTCCTAGAAGTCACTGCAAATGAGAATATATACTCCAAAATCTATGGGATACATGAAAAAAATCCTAAAAGAATAGTAAACATTAGTGCACAGATCAAATATAAGGAAATTTTTATCCATCCATATAGTGTAATTTGAGAATAATTTTGTTTCTCTGATTGAATTCTCCATCTTCTCTTTTCTTTAGTCCCCTTTATATTCCTATACAGTTTGCCTCTACGTTCACAATCTAGACTCCACAAATAAAACCTCCACATTTATATTCCTATACAGTTTGCCTCTACTTTCACAATCTGGACCCCACAAATAAAACCTCCACATTTATATTCCTATACAGTGTGCCTCTACTTTCACAATCTAGACCCCACAAATAAAACCTCCACATTTTCTTTCTGAAACTAAGATCACTTAATCTGATCATTTCCAGTTGCATCCATTTTCTATAAATGGTGGTTGCTTCTTTCTTATGCCTGAAAAAGAAACCTTTCATTGACTACAGACCTCATTTTCTTTATTTATATTCTGCAGTTGAACACCCATATCGGATCCATAACTTAGCGGTTGGTAAAAGGACTATAGTAAACACTGTACGAATATTTAAATAAGAAACAAAGTAGATGGCTAAATAGCTAATATTTATGTTGCATATGTTTATCTCTTACAGAAAACTAAGATCTTATTCTATTTCATGATTTTCTAGTCAATCTATATGACCTTTGATCAACCACTCTTCTAGAATGTACAGCAATTATATTAGACCAGAAATGGTTTCATGCTAATCATATTCTTGAAACTAAATTTTGAAGCAGTATTGTCACTTAAATCCTTTCAAATATTTCCCTGGAGCCCTATTCAATAGTGATATATAACTGATTCTATTGCTATCTTGTTAATTAGACTTAACTCTATAATTTATTAATTTAACACTTTTCATTGTAATTTTCCACCTCGCATATTACTTGCTCTACACTTTCTTGCCCAGAACATTAAAGATCCCCTTAGAATAGGGAAGTAGGTCACCTCACATGGTCCTGAATTGGGAGACGCTTGTATTTGTGTCGAATTGCAGCTAGTTTTCTCCAAACCGTTAACCACAATGAAATGAACCACTGTTCATTTCTTTATTTAGGAAACGTGAAATCAGGTGCCACGTGAGAGCTCTTCATGTCTCCTCAAGGGATTTTCATCATGTTTCCCAAGTTACCTGTGACCCAGTTTATCCTACTTTTCCTACAGTTTTGCTAACTTGTGCACTTAAAGTTTAAATGTAATCATGCCACTTTTATGGCATGGTAAATATTTTTCTGGTAAATATTTTTCATTTGATATAATAAATTAAATTCCATAAATGACAGTTTTCTGTATCTCTACCACCTTTACCTAGTAAGTCATGTTGAAGCTGAAATCTGACTGTCCCTCTTGACATATTGTATTTTCTCATTCCCTAATACCATTTATTAAGAAATGTTCATTGATATCAATTGCAAAACTTTCAATTCTCTAGGTATCTTCATCTTCATGAGATAGATTTTCATTCTGCATTGCAGCCCAAAACTTTAATGCACAACTTTGACTTTCTGGTAATCCATAGTTTAAAGAGTAAGCCAGGTCACTTTACAGTCGCCCAGAATTTCTTTCTGGGGTTTTCACTATATGAAAATTAAAGAGGTCAGTCTGACTCCGCAGAGAGTTTCTCCATGACCTGTCCTTTGTCTCTGTTTTCTTTTAGTAACACAATTCTTATTCTTTGTGTAGTCTTTGCTACATTCCATCCCTTCCCTTCTCTTTCTCTTGATCATTCTCAATGATCAATGATTTTTCTGAATATTCCAAGTGATTTCTAAAAAATATTTCTTACATATGATAAACTCAAATGTCACACTATGGAGAAATTTTATTCAACTCCTTCCTATCTAATATTGACATAAGTGTTCTAATTGCTTTAGTTGACTAAACAGCAGCTTTAGTTGACTCCTTTTAAGGCCATTTTACTACTTGAAATGACTTAATGTCTCTTTTGTGAATTATTCATAAAATATTAGTCCACTGACAGAATAAAATTTTTATTCACTGTTAATTTTTTAGAATATAAATTATATATATTAAAATAGTATTTTTGAACATGCTAACATATAAAAATATAAAACAACAAGCTAATCTATCTCTCTATATCTGTCAAACATATTTTCAAAAATGTGAATGAATGCTAACTTGAAAATCTTTTTCTGAAGATTGCGTCACATTTTAAACACAGAATTTCTCATTACTCTCTAAATATAATATGACTCTCTCAAATTTGAATACCCTCATTCCTGTACCCATTTTTGTCTGAGAATATTATATTTATATTATCTTGTACAGACAAAAAAGTTCTCATTATCTTGACTGTAGAAAAACTTTTTAGTTCCATGAAGTTCCATTTATTTAATGTCTGTCTTAACATCTTTGCTACCAGGGGTCATTATTAAACTAACTCCTTATGTTGTTACACCCGTAGAATTGTGCATCTCTCAACACCCCTCAAAGAAGCTTCTTTTGCAGTAAATGGCAACAGTGAAGAAACCCACACCAATCAAGGTGCAGAAAGTAAGGAAATGCTCAGACCTAATAGAACATTTGTGAAATATCATTTCCCCAGGTTTCAGAGATCTTTTGGGAATAGGATACAAAAAATGTTTAGGAACCACAGTGGTAGATGACTGTAAGGACCACCACCGCCCGGCTAAAAAGTCTGTCTTAAGTATCACTTAAAATAGTGGTAATTAAATTTGCACAGTATTGAATAACTCTTTTTAGGCACAGTATTGAATAACTCTTTTTAGAGTTATCAACAAGCAACAAAGGGAGTTACTCAGAAAAATTTTAATGGTTAAGAGACCTCAATTTCTAGAATGTAAGACCTTTGTAAGAGAAGCGTTGATTTGTTTTTCTTTATCAGAACTTCAGAGCATAGTCTCTAGCTCTTTTTAACTAGGTTAACACCGATAGGGTTTAGAGGTATCCAAATTGAACATGGCAAATATCCCAGGGTCAGGGTCTCAATATAAATATAAAAATATAAAATATAAAAATATAAAAAGTTGTCTACCATCTCCAAAGCTTAAGCTTTTTCAAGGGGAAGTGAAGGAGTGTGAGAAAAAAATGAAATTTTGCAGCAGATCAAATTGTTTTGTAATATGCAGAAATTGTAACGACTCACTATGAACTGAATAAAAGTTAATGAAGTCAAAGTGGGTATACCTATAAATAACGACTCAATTTTATTAGCAGAGACAAACTGAGACCTATACCACATAGGACAGTAGCCCTATTGGGAAGGGTTACCTGAGCTACATGGAAAACTTCATGTTGAAGGACCATGTCCTTATAAGATATCAGACTGGACATACCATTCTTAGAATTATAACACTGTCAGGATTCATCTGGTCCCATAAGCCAAAGCAAGAACTGAATGACTGATTTTCATACATAGAAAATATGGAAGAAATTCAGGTTTGGCCACCTATTGTCAATAATCCAATTAAAACAGCCAATTCAACAGTAAAAAAAAAAATAGCAAAAACAGGATGTATTCAATGTGACCACATTGGAAAGAGGAGCAAGACAATCCAATGACCACTCATTCAAATCGATTTTCAGGGACTGGATAAGAGGAAAAGTTTACACAGCAACTAAGTGGCATGGATAGCTAAGCCACCCAGCCAAGGCTTAATCCCTACAGCCCATCTTTGTCTTACATCCCCATCTCTTCTGAAAAGTCATTAGATAAGTAGTAAATCTCTCTCCTAGGGACAAGTTCATGCTTTGGGTGCATGTTTTGTCTATGAGTAAAGTCCATGAGGTTTCAATTTTTGCTCTCTGCAGTGGGAAATTACTGGGGAAATTTTAATTTCCTTTAGTCCATCTTTTCAGTAGTTTGGTAGTCAGAGAGGAGCACATGTTTCTCTATGACATATTTATTCCTGATAATAGGTCCATTATAGGCAAACCTTTGGGTTTTGCCCATCAAGACTGTTTGTGGCATTAGACGCTTTATCCATCTGACCCTCACTAGAACTTTTGCACCATCTGGTAACACTATAGGAAGCTACTCTTCCTGACTAGAGAACTCACTGAAGGTCTAGAGCACAGAGATTCCAGAGCTCTTTCTAATGGGAAAACCTCGGTGATAGAAGTTATTTTTTGCAGTTAAGAAGCAAAAACTCAGTCTGACATGGATCATTTTTTAATTTCTGTGGATAATTCTTCATTCTTGGAGTTTCTGTCTGAATTAACCTATGACTGATTGGTCCAAGTAGCACAATTCCTGGGTGAGGGCTCTTCTCTCCATTCTTTTTTTAAGCCCCTGTAATGCTTTGTCCCAATCACCACGACGTGTTTGAATTCATTCAATAGGTGACCTCTTACCCTCTTCCCTCCTTCATGTTTTATTTCTCCAGATGTGTGGCAACAGAGATGCCTTCCAGGCAGATGGCTTTCAGTGGATCTGGAATTCAAGGAGCAAGTTGGACATCACAGAAGCCACGACGCACAGCTATGGGGAGTTGATGCAGGTAAAGGAAGAAATTGAGCACCGTGCATGAAGAAGAGCCCAGAGTAGCCTGTGGCTACCTGGTGCCAAAGCAGGACACCCAGTCCCAGCAGTTTGGCTGCTGGCTGGACCTTGTTAAAACTCTAAGCACCTAACCTGAAGACCTTTCCCTGTTGTTGGCATGTGTTTAGTTCACAGAAACAGTAAGTAAGCAAAGAGGTTGTGAGAAGTGGTGCAGGAGGGCCTTATCATATTCAGGAAGTACACACCAAGCAGCTACCTGTCCTGCTCAGTCCCAAGTTCTCTAACAGTATTTTTGCAGTTTCCCTGCTTGGTGGACAAGAGGAAGATAATTACTTTCCAATATACTCATATTCACTAAGTTCAAATTCTTTGTCAAAAATTGTGACATGTCTTTAAAATTAATAATTTCAAAAGTTAGGAATTAGTTGAGAAAGGACACATAAGTAATAGGAAATGATTTCCAAACTTGAGAGTTTTCTTTGCCATTGTTCACTACTTGCATCCTTATTTGTAACTCTCCTTGCTTACCCGCTCCTCTCCTGCTTTCTTATATCCATGAAAATATGCTAGAGCAGCTGCCTTTAGATCATATAACATGAGGTACCAAAATTAATGTAGTAGAAACTTTAGCATAAGGCAAGCATTCCTTGTTAAAGTAAAATATCACATAGAAGCAATGATATGTTTATTTTTTAAATATGGTGATGCAAAAAAAGTGAGTTAAAAAATTCCCGAGCATGTAAGTATATTTTTGATGGCAGGCACCTTTTGTCAGCAGCCTATTTATTTAGAGGAAACCTATGACACTTTCTGTACTTTGGTTGCCTAATAGTATTCTGTCAGAGCAAATTGGGTTTCTGGTAACACATTTGCTCTAAAACAGCATAAAAACTAATGACCATGTCAAGCTATGTACACTGCCAGCAGCTACAGTGTGCAAGGGTAATTGCTTAAATTTGGATATATGACACCCTTACTCAATGATCCACGTTGGATGCTAGCAGTCAAAATAATGAATCAGCTATGTATCTTATGGAGAGATACAAGTTCAGAAACAGCCTGTTCTTGCAACAGATCTCTAATAGTAACAATGATCCCTCATTTTCCAGTCTGCCTTCCCAACATAAAACACCAGCAATTTTCAACCTGTGGAATGAAACATCCTGAAGGAAAAAGAAATTAAAATGGTTTTGGGGGAAAAGATAGACTCCTATTTATTTATTTATTTATTTATTTATTTATTTATTTATTTATTTATTTATTTATTTATTTATTTACATTGCAGTTTCCCTTCCCTCTTGTCCTCCCAGTCCCTCTTCCCTCAGCCCATCCCCACACCATAAACTCCTCCGTTTCTCTTCAGAAAAGGGCAGAACTCCCATGAATATCAGTTGGCTGTGGTATATCCAGCTGCAGTAAGACTAGACACCTCCTTTTCTATTAAGGCTGGACAAGGTGCTGGGTGGTGGTGGCACAGGACTTTAATCCCAGGACTTGGGAGGCAGAGGCAGGTGGATCTCTGTGGCTTCAAGGTCAGCGTTGTCTACAAGAGCTAGTTCCAGGACAGGCTCCAAAGCTACAGAGAAATCCTGTCCGAAAAACCTAAAAATAAACAGTGTCAGAGACAGACCCTGTTCCACTGTTAGGAGTCCCAGAAGAGGACAAGATACACAACTGTAACATGTGTAGAGAGTCTCATGCAGGCTTCCTGATTGTCAGTTATGTCTCTGTGAGCCCCTATGATTCAGGTTAGTTGATTCTGTGGGTTGTCTTGGGTGTCCCTGACCCCTTTGGCTCCTATAGTCTTTCCTACCCCTCTTTCATGAGATTCCCTGAGCTCTTCCTAATGTTTGCCTGTGGATCCCTGCATCTGTTTTCATCAATTCCTGAATGAAGCCTCTCTGTTGACAACTAGGATATGTACCAATCTGCATAAAGCAGAATATTGTTAGGAATCTTTTCATTGACTTCTTTTATGCCAGTCTTGTCTAGTCCTTAGCTAGGTTTCTGGGTTGTCCAGCTTCTGGGTCCTGGCCCTCCAGGCAGTGTCAGTGGTGAGCATCCTCTCATGGCACGGCTCTCAAGCTGGATCAACTTGGTTGGCTTCCCTTACCATTTCTGTGCCACTTTACCTCAATCACAACTTTTAGGCAGGACAAATTGTAGGTTGAAGGGTTTGTGGCTAAGTTGGTGTAAAATCCTGCCACTGTAAGTCTTGACTGGTTATAGGAGATGGCCAGTTCAGGCTCCAGATCCCACATTGCTAGGAGACTTAGCTAGGTTCACACTCATGGATTCCTGGGAGTTTCCATTGCACTAGGTTTTCACACATTCCAGCGATGCCACCAGATACCAGTTGTACCTCCAAGCACTGAATCCCTCTATTCTCCTACTACCCTTATCCCTCCCATTCCCATCTACTCCCCAATGGAGACCCCCTCCCCTTGCCCACTAGTAATGCCTATCCTATTTCCCCTATACACTGAGAATCATGGATCTCTCCTTGATCACCCCTTGTCACTCATCTTCTTTGTGCCTATGATTTGTAGCATAGTTATCTATACTTTATAGATAATATCCAGTTTTAAGTGGGTACATGCCATGTTTGTCTTTCTGGGTCTGGGTTACCACACTCAGGATGATCTTTTCTAGCTCCATTCATTTGACAGCAAATTTGATGATGTCATTGTTTTTTAACAGCTGAGTAATAGTTCATTGTGTGAATGTACCCTATTTTCTTTATCAATTCTTCAGTTGAGAAGCATTTAGGTTATTTCCAGTTTCTGGATATTATGTATAAAGCTTGTGGGAACACAGTTGAGCAAGGGTCCTTGTGATATGTTTGAGCATCCTTTGGATAGTGCCCAAGAGTGGTGTAGCTGGGTCTTGTGGTAGATTGATGGTGTGGGAAATCCTTCTGTATATGTGTTGCTTTTATTGAGCAATGAATAAAACTGCTTCTTTGGCCTATGTTAGGGCAGAATAGAGCTAAGTGGGGAAAACTAAACTGAATGCTGGGAGAAAGAAGGTGGAGTCAGTGAGAAACCATGGAGCTGCAGGAGGAAAAAGACATGAGCTGTGACATGGAACCTTGCCGGTAGGCCATAACCATGATTTTAGAATAAACATGTTATATTTGGCTAATACTTCTCGATGATGTTTTGACCCTTGACCTCAGTTCTTATGAATCAACACCTAATTCATGCCTTTAATCTCAAGCATATAATTTTATAATTCCCTTACAGCTTCTTTCTCTAGTCTCCCTATTATTTTACTCCATATTTCTCTTGACTTTTCAGCTCTATTTGGTGAATTCAAAAGTAAACTTCCAAAATATGGTCCTGGAGTATAGTTTACTTGGTAGAGTATGCCCTTAGCATGCAGAAAGCACTGAATTTGCTTGCTGGCACCACATAATACTAAGTGGTGGTGTGTGTGTGTATAACTCCAAAGCAAGGAGTATAAAGATAAGAACACAAGAAAAGTGAAATTATGTCTGACTGCATAGTGAGATAGAGGCTGAACTGTGGGAATAAGGTCCTGTCCCAAAAGTCACAAAGCCAAAGCAAAGAAATGACAAAGTGCTTCATTAAGTCATTATATATATATACATATACATATATATATGAAAAGTTATGGAGAGACTAAAACATTTTAAATAATTTTAAATGCAGGAATTGTAATTATTTTTCTTTTACTTACTCTTTCTAAAGATGATATTTGGCCATCTAGCTTTGAAATGATTTATGTGATGCTTCTGAGTTCCATGAATTCAATATAATACCTTTATATCGTCTCTATATTCGATCAATTTTAAACTAGTTAATATCTACACATTTAAGTTATTATCTATTTCATACCGGAGGCTAAAAGATACACTTTCTGAGGCTTGCCTCAATTTATTTTAACCTAAACCATGTTTTGTGTTTCTTTACTTTTAAAATATAAAAGAGTAATATACATACTCTCTCCTCTTTATTTTGATGATTGCATTTTAACGATTTTAATTTGCTTTCATACTTGAACTTCTACCAAAACACAGACATATTTATTGGAAAAAATGAATGCCTGAAACTGAGAACAAATAGATCTCAGAGACACATTCTCATAAACTGAACTTCTTGAAAAATAAAAGTACTTATTTAGATTAGACACTTTTAATGTTTGATGTCTGGGAATTTGTTTTTGTTTCCTTTGTCTTAGTAGATTAAAAGAAAAGTATGCATTTTGGTGAGTGATGTCCATGCTCCCAACATTGACTTCTAAAAGTTGACAATTCCAAAAAATTACTTAGGGTATTAGAAAGCTGTTTGAGAATGATTCTAGTCAAATGCAGAGGAAAAACTATTGAATTTTCTGAACACAATGTTGATTGATTTATGACACCTCAGCATCTGTTAGATTGTCCTCTACTTTGTATTACTGATAAAATCTTTTGGGCTGTGATGTCCAAAGCTCAGACTGTTAAAATCATTATTTTATTTTCATTTTATTATTTCTTTCTCCTGTATACTTTTCTTTAATATGTGAGTATTGCCTTCATTTTACCCTTATTAATCTAGTAAGTTATTTTTATTTACCACTTCCACAAACCTTGACAATAGTTTGAGGCTTTGCTTTCTTTTATAATTTTAATTTCTAATACTAATACAATTGTATCATTTCTCCCTTTCCACCCTCTAAACCATTCCATGTCTCTCTCTCCAATCTCCTCCGAATTCATAGTTTCTTTTGTCACTAATTCTTAATGCATGCATATACATAAATACATACCACATACCATATACATGCATGCATATATATGCACATCCATATACATATTGCTAAGTCAAACTGCTCAGTTCCTATCATGTTACCTGTATGTATATCTTTAGGTTTGATCGTCTGGCACTGGACAAACAATTGTGCTGTTCCCTCATGAAGGCCACTACACCAACTTCTAGCCTTCCTTAGTTGTTATAGACCGTTATGTAAGGTTGAGGTCTCACGGACTTCCTCCAGCCCACTTTGGCCTGTCCATTGGGTTATCCTTGTTCAGTTCATAAAACACTCCAATACCTAAGGCTTAATGAACATTGTAGAAGGACAAAGAGTTGAAAGCTTATAAGGGCCATGAAGTAGGTTGTGAGATTGTATCCCCTAGCAATATTGGAAACTACACACATACATCACATACATCTAAGTAACATGACTGCCCAAACATGAGTGGAACAAGGCCTTGCTTTCCTTACTGAGCACATGAGCTTTGGATGGGAGTATAGCTTTGTGTACATGAGAGGGAAGGAAGGATGTAGATGATCATGGGTAAGAAAGATGGAACTCCTAGCCCTTCTCACTGCTCTTGGTTTTTCATTGTGACCATCTTTGGACTTTTCTATATTTAAACCTAATCTCTAGGTTTCTTATCAATATAATTTTCTATAAAAATTATACATGAGCAAGGGAGATCAAAATCATGTTGGAGAAATCTACAGAGACAGCTGAACCAAGCTCATGGAAACTCATGAACTCTAGAACAACAGCTGTGGAGCCTCTATGGGACCAAACTAAGCCCCCAAATGTGGGAGACAGTGGTGAAACTTGGACTATCTGAGAGGTCCCTGGCAGTATGACCAGGGTCAATTCTTGGTGCATGAGCTGGCTTGTTGGAGCCATTCCATATGGTAGGATGCCATGGTCACCCTTAATGCACAGAGGAGGGATATGGTCCTGTCCCAACTTAATGTACAGGACTTTGTTGATCCCCCATGGGAACCCTTACCCATTGGGAGGCATGGATGAGGGGACAGGTTGAGGGGGCAGGCAAGGGGGTGTGGAAGGAGAGTTAGGATGAGAACTGAGGTTGGAGGGTAAAAGGAAATTTAAAACATAAATGAAAATTTTAACTTGTCCAAGAAAAATTTCAGTAAACATGAAACTAATCTTTCTGTACATAAATTAAGTTATTGAGGTGAAGTGAGAATATCAAGGTATGGAGAGTTTTATTGTTAAGAAAACCACATAGGCTATTACTTATGAAAGCACTACAATCTATAAGATGTTTTGTCAATTTTCCTGAATATTTGGCAATGGAGAGTATTTATTTGGCCGAGCACATAGTTCTGCTTCTTTCATCACTTGGCATATATTTTCCTCACACATTGAGCATGCTCACCTCCTGAGCTGCCCTCTTTTCACTTAAAGAGTCCCAGTTTTCTTCATCTGCCTTTATTTTGAATTCATTTGGAATTGATAATTCACAGAAATAAAAACAATCCATCATTTATATTTTATGTCAAAATTTGTATACTCTCAAACAAATTTTGATAATTTATTCTGTGCTCTGTCATAAGCTCTTTAATCATCATATTAAAATTTCTACATCATAAAAAGTATATTCTAAATAGCATTTTCCCATGATCACATATTGAGCATGTCCTTAGTATTTTTGTAAGCTTGAAAATAATTATTATTGTTATATAATGTAGCTGCTGTTTGACATATAATTGTGTACATTTTACATGAATGTTCATAAATTTATCTTCCATCTTAAATTTCTTAAGATTTATTTGTGTGTTCTAATAGAACAATTATTTACCAAACCTGTTACCTTCCTTTGAAGGAATAATGTTAGCAGAATTCTATATTAGAAGATTATTTGGCCAGTGTAGACCACTGATATATTCTACCAGGGAAACACTAGCGTTCCAGGTCATTTTCTAATCTTTCTTTGAATCTCTGCTTGGTACAGGCAGTTTCCTTTGAAACACATCTACTGGATGTAAAGGTTAAGCTGAGACAGAAAACCCAATGCTATAAAGTTCACTGATCATTTATCCAACACAAGTTCTGAAAAGAAGGCAGCTATCTGAATGTTTATCAGTCCTGTTGTTTGATATCTTGGCATCCAATTAACTGGTACTCCAAGACTTTATCTCAGCTCCAAACAAAAGTAAAATAAAACTTATAAAACAGCCCTGGGATGCTATCCTAGGATGTTACAGAATTTAGCACTGTATTTGTAAATTTCACAGTTTATAATTTCATTAGTTTTATGAAAGTGAAATGTCTGAAGTAAGGTTAGCCACTAATTCTCAAAATATTCTTAAGAAAGCAGTTAAGTTTGTGTAATGGAACTGACTCCTGGCCACTCAGCTGGAGTAAGTTCAATCACAAAATTCGCCAGTGTCATAAACCTCAAGGACTAATTAAAATTCATGAGAAATGAGTGTTTCCTCGAGATTCATGCTCTTGAAATAATTCAAACTTTCAAGGCTATTAAAGTACAAGTATTTTAGAGGAAGCAATGGATCAAGAGGCCATAATGTCAAGGTTTAGTGTCCAAAAAATTAATTTTTGTAGTCAAGTACTCGGGCAAAATTACTAAGTAAAATGTAATTAGTTGTAATGATTATCATTCTTATGTATTTCATTTGATTGAGTGTTCCTCTACTCTCTGTACAGGAGTAGGAGGGGATGATTTCTTTCTTATATTTCTGTCACACCTCCATGTCGGACATCTGCTTTTGAGTGGTTTAAACCAAGGTTTAAAGGGGAATACAAAGGGTATGGTATTTGTGAAAAAATATATGGTATAGTGAAAAATTTGCTCATTCACATATTTTATTTTCAAATTTTAGATTGTATGCGAGATTTAACCTGGGGTTCTCAGCTAGGTAAGACTCTACTAGTAAGTTACATACCCCCTCTCTCTGTGTCTCCCTCTCTCTGCATATACCTATAAAATATGTTTTTATATATTAAAATATAAACACATTTCTTTACATAAAAAGTTTGTTTGAGATAAAGTTTTGGTATGCTTCTCAGGGTGGCCATAAACTCACTGTATAATAACTTAAAATTTATAATCATCCTTACCTCAGCTTTCTTAGTAGTTTGGACTATAAACTTATGACACTCAGCCCAGAAAGCACTTAAAAAAATCGGGAATCTTATTCTGCCATGAGGTGACAATTAAAGCCAGTTGACTCACATCTCTGTACAATTTCTGTATAACTATCCCCTCTTGAGATAAAAGTATTTGAATTCAAATTTTATACATAACGTTGTCTTACTAAGTGTCTTATGATTCCTTCCACAACCTAGAAAAATGTCTAACCTTTATTCCAGAGAGTTGCTAATTTGTTTATTTTACTTTAGTATAATTTGGTGGCCAATGACTACACATATCTAACAACATTAACTTCTTATTTTTCTCACAAACTTCCAAAAGATCAAAACTGCTTGATTATAATGAGGAAGCACTTTTAATAATACATATTTTACTTTTTAAAATAAATATTAGCAGCAAAATTAAGTGTAATACAAAATAGTAATCATTGTCCAAAGTTTAAAAAGCCTCATACCTATAAAATATTTTAAACCAAATATAGCAGACAGACATACTGTCAATCAATGAATCCAAAGCTAACACTTAGGAAAACCAGGTAATTACAAGTGAAAAATCAGAAAGAAAAAAAAATGAGTAAATGATATATGAAATAGGAACAAATTGAAACAATGAAAACAATTCATCTTCACATTACATAATGGTCTTGAATGTGAAAAGATTATAATCCCCACTGGAAATACACAGAGAGCCTAAAGACATTGAAAGACCACAACATTAACCTACATGTTTACATGCTTCCTATAGAGATTTCCTGGTTCTTATGGACAAGGCTAGGCTCATAGTGAATGGACTGTGCGTGAAAAGCTTCACAAATATAAACAAAAGAGAATATGAGCATTCATCGTCAAGATAGCTCAGTGGATAACTCTGCTGCCACCAAGCCTGATGGCCCGAGCTCTATGTCTCCAACCACAAGGTGAAAAGAGAGCCATTCTCACGACTTGTCCTCTGGCTGCCATGTCTCGACAGTGGCATTGCTGTGCCCACACAGCAAAAACTTAAGATAAAAGGAAATAAAACAACTCAAATCACAACATATAGCGAAAATAATTCTGAAAAGAGGAATTTTATAGTCACAAATAGCTCTATCCCTAGAAGAAATTTCTCAAATCTAAGTAGCACTATTAAGAAGAAAAGTATAATAACCATGCAAGCCCAAACATGGTAGAAAGAAATAATAAAGATAACATAAAAATAGGAAAAAGAGAAATGACAAAAACAATAAAATTATCAATAACACTAAAAATTGGTTTTTATAAAAGCAATCTGAATGTAAAAAAGCCTTAGCAATACAATGAATGACTGAGAACCTAAACAAGTAGAAATGCATTAAAAACATGCATTACAATGTATCTTGTCTAAATACAAAGTATCATGAGACTATTAGAAGCCACTATACAAAAACAATAGAATAGTTTAGAAGAAATGGTTGGATTATTTAGCTCTAGACTGAGTTATAAAGAAGAAGAACATGAGAAGAACAATAATGAATGAATAGAAAAATAAACAATAGCCATCTTCCTTCAAATGAAAAGTCCAGAATCTACTGTCTCAGCGATAAAACCACAGGGAACTGTAAATCAAAATTGCAATGTTATATTACCTTAAACTGTGCTCCCATGATAGTAATGATGTTGAGGACATGTGGAAAGGAACCCTATACACTGCTGATGTGTATGATATAAATAAGCTCATTGTGGAAAAAGTTTAGAAATAGCTCAGACTCTTAAAAGTAAAACCCAGTGACCCGGTGATACCACATTATGTACACATTTGTATATAAAAGACCTAGGATATATTCACAAAAGACCAAATATAGAATCAATGAATAAATGTACAAAGAATAGTTGGTATATGTCAAAGAGAAAAATTGTTCATCTATAAAAAGTACATATCATTTTAAGGACAACATAAAAGAATGCAGAAGAAAATGCATCAAATCAGGTACAGAAAGACAAATAACCACATGATGTCATTCATGTGGGGTCTAAAAGTGGTTCGTTCACATGGAAACTGAGTACAGAGGGGTGGTTACCAAGAGTATCATGAATGGAGACAGATAGATTGTCAACTGGAAAGTAACAGTCATTTAGACAGGAGAAGAAAAATCAGAAAGACTATTGTACAGCATAATGACTCAATTTAGTAGCATATGGGCACACAGAATGACTTTCACCAACTTATTATTCAGAATCATTGAGTGTACAGACCTTTCCTAATAGGAAATTTTCAGTTTATTGAGCTATTCCACAACAACCTTATTTTATTAAAATACAAGCATTGGGAACTAGAAGGCATTGTGGGAAACTGTCCTATGGAATCAGTCAATTCTCACTTTGTATTTCCTTTACTGCTCAAAACTTGTATACATGCATCACATGTCTGATGGTGTAAAATCAGGGCCCATTTTAACATAGAAACTTCTTTTGAAGGGAATGGGAGGGGGTTACTTATGTGAAGAGCCTCTATCCTTTTCCGCATGGGGAACTGTAGTTTTCAGAAGTGTACCAGAAGACCACAGGCTTCGCATATGGAAAATGTCAAAATAAACTCTGCTCTGTGAAAATTGAATATTTTCCTACAGAGAATTTAAATTAGTCCTGTGAGCTGATTTCCCTTATATTCCAGTGCCCCCTGGAGGACAAGAATCTAACTGTGTGACCAAACCCACAGAAATCTTATGCCATGAATTATCAAAAAATTATTTTTAATGGTCAAATGTGTATCAGAATCAATGAAGACATACTTATTGTAAACTAGAGGATTATTCAATTATTGATATCTATGTACTATTGTTCTTGAATAATAAAACTGCAAAAAAAGGAAGTTTATCCTACTCAAAATTCAGATGTAAACCTTTTAAAGTTGTATATTTGTCATTTCAGAGGGACAGTAAGTTAGATAACTTTGATCTTTCTTGGTTTTGTTAAATTTCAGAGTCTTGGTGTTCGGTGCCCTTAGCCTATCCATTTCCTGGAGATATTCCTAGATCCTTGGCTATTTAGTCCAGTAGTCAGAGCTGGCTGTAGTACTGAAGAAAGCTTCAGATATTGAGATAACACTTCAGGCTTCCAGTGGCGGCTGTTAAAATACCTACTCTGCTCTGTGATTTGTACCGTTCAGTCCCCTTGTCAAAACATGGGGCCTCGTCTCTCCAGCTTTTAGAAGCTCCTCCTTTGAGGGTAAGAACATGTATTCCATCCTCCGCTAAAGTATTTTTCTGTTTCATCGTTTCTTGAGATACTCATTACATCTGAAAGTCCCTTTCTCCAAATGTTCGACATTTTTAAACAGTACATGAAATGTAAAGCCATCCTCACCCTTTTTCCTCTGTTCTTAGCATTCGTTCTTGCAGCAATGGATGATGGAAATCTTCCACCAGTCAAATAAGAAAGGACTAGAGAGACAAGCTACAGTGATTTTTTCTTTCTTTTTCTTTTTCTCAAACTGCTCTTACCATTTTCAAACATTTATTATAGACATAGATCCTTGAAACTCTATTAACTGAAGAGATGCAACCAGTGATTTCATACAGTATTCACATTGGTATTTATTTTATTTTGTTTTTCTACATTTAAATTGATTCTTCCTTATTCGATATATGTCAAGATGAACATTTTAATATATTAATTCTATGCTTTTTATAAAATATCAATTATCAAATTAAATCTGGAGTACAAATAAAGTGCATTTCCTTTCCGCATTTTAAATATACTAAGTTCATAATTATGCAAATGTAAGGGAATTTGTTAAGAATGGGAAGCTATTAAAATGCAGTGTTCCTCAGAGGTGAAAACGGGTTAAAGTTTAAAAGTTTAAATTAAGAAAGTTAGCAACAGCAAGCTTGTGAACTATGTGGGACAATTTTAAAAAAAGTCAGAAAGGGTATCAAGCTTGAAAGTCAGTGTTAGGGGAGTACTGTTGAATTCAGACTAAAGATATGCTTGCTTCAGGGTAACATGACAGATTTTACAAAAGTTAGGTAAAACATGAAAACAATTACAGAAGTTTTGGGTTTACATGAGTGACATTGAAAGTTGGGTTTATCATACTTGAGGGAAATGCACACACAAATGCAAAAAGTGCCTACAAACATGGAAATATGATATATTGAGAACTGGACAAGACAGAGGAGGTGCAGTAATCTAGGACCAGTACAGTGTCTAGGACTATTGTAGAGAAATGCTTACACACTTACCGAACGCTGACTTTGATTACTCAAAAGACCAATAACCTCAATCCATGTTGACCTTTCAGAATTAGAACAACAGTACATTTTTATTTGCCAGGGAAGTCTATCTCCTCTTCTTGTTAGCATTAGTCTAGACTGTACACAGGACTCTCTCCAGTTACCGCATTCGTATGATTCAGTTGTGTCAAGACATTTTGCTTAGTCATGTGAATATCAAGAATTTTCAATTTTCAAGTTTTATCTTCAGACTAAATATAAATGTTTCACCACAAATAGAATTAACACTGATTTCTGGTACCAGCAAGTCTACATTTCTTATTTGTAAAGTGTGGCAATTAATATCATATTTCATGTCTCCTGTAGATGATCATATATATGAATTGAAATCAATTATATATGAAAACACATGCCAAAGAACTCTTCAAAAAACACAATAGAAATAATAATAATGATAATAATAATATAATAGACAAGTCAGTTATAAAAAATAAGTGTTTGTAGCTTGCGTTACAGTTTGGATTCCATTACTATGTCAGACATGGCCAGAGCTAATAAGTTAAAGGGAAACATTATTATATTGGAACTTGGTAGTCCATGGTGTCCCTACAAGATTAGTTGGAATGTTTTCCTCATAGCTCATACTTGACAATTTAAAAAAAGAATTTGTGGACATAAAACATTTGTATCTAATAGATGCTTAATTAAAATAAAAATTTCTAGTTATTTATCAGTTATCTGATAAATCTACATCTACAACTGGCAATTATTTTATCAAGACATATGAAAAACTTTGTTAGTTTCTTTTGCCTGGTGTAAACTAGAGCAAAACCAACACAAACAAAACAAAATCTGGTGGCCCCATGGCAGCAAGTATTCATTTTGTCATTATGTCAAAGTTGTGTGCTTGAAAACTTCACATCACTGGGTCAAAACTAAGCTTCATATTTAGGCTGAATGCTTTGATAGAGAATCAAGATCTTTGCCCTTCCTTATTTTTGGTCACTATGGGTACTCTTTGAATGTGCCTGTAATGCTCTAATCTTTATGTCTATGTTCAGAGTGTCTCCTCAGCTTTCCTGAAGACCTCACTGTTTAAATAGGAACAGACCTGTGGTGGCTCAAGGTAGCGTAATTAGGAACTGAGATACACATTGTGCGTCTTGGGATAAATTCAAAATGTAAGCTGTGTACTTTAATGTATATTTATATTTTTGTTTTATTGTTTTGAAAATGGTTCTTTTGAAGCCCAGAGTGGCCTTGAATTTGTTATGTAGTCAGGGCTGGCTGTGATCCTTCTGCCATCTCTTTCCAGATTGTTGGGATTAGAGATTGCACCACCACATTTGGATTAATAATAAAAACATGAACACAAGACACAGGACTTCCATGATGAATATCAAGTGCATGCAAATTGCCTGTAGATAATATCACTAGAAGATAATAAATTTGAAAGTTGATTTTATTCAGGAGCATTTTAATAATTTTATAGATACTTTCTTAATATCAGTTATTTGTGTCAGCCTGTTAATTCAGTAGTAGCAAATATCTGTAGGAAAATGAAATAACTATTTAATAAATAAATATTTCATAGATAATAATGCAGATTACACACATCCTGGGTGATTTTGTAGAATGAATCCTTACAGCCAGCACATTTTGACTAGCTTATAGGTTGAGAAACAGCAACAGAAAGAACACAGAACTTACAATCGTTAAGGAAGGTTTATAATCAAAGAGTTGGCATGTTAAGAATATTAATTAGCCAGTCAGTAAAACGAAAAATTGTCAGCATGCAAATTAATAGACACAAAGCATTGCACAGCTACCACAGCAGTCAGACCTGTCTTCAGACTTCACTTTTTTCATTTGCTAGATATATAATCTAAAACAAAATCACTTACTGAGAATTGTATCTCTTAAGTCATTACTGTAACAACATATCAACTAATAGAATACATGAAAAATGTGAGTTCTAGGTAAAAGACAATTATGTTAGTCTTCCATTTGTAACAAGTATCTGCTTCCTTTACAGTCTTACGTGGCCTGATTATAATCACACTTCACTACTCTAAAAATGGGAGGAGACTATATCTATATGTGTTTTGCAAACATCCAATGTCAGATTTCTTTCATGATTTGTAGTTTCAAATCATGACAATCTCAAATAGCAGAGATCCAAAAAATTTATTGAATTTGACCTTAATTTTATAAATTCATTCTTAAATAATCCACTATATGAAAAAGAAATAATCACCAAACAGTAGACATACCTTTTGGGCATCCTTTCCTATCACCATGATCATGGTTCTTATCCCCAAAACTTGTAAAGTAGAATTTCTCACAGCTCTTTCTATAGGCTCTTATTTGGTCAAGAAATGCATTAAATATTAAGGAATATAACTGGTGTAGAATTCTAAATTAAAATAAAAATTCAGTTTCCCCCAGTATTATTGTTTTCTACCATTATAATAAAATAATAAAAATATAAATAACAATGAGTAGCTCAAAAATAAAAAGACAAAATAGATAAAATGATTTTATAATTATATTTATGCCCTTGACCATGGTAGTGTAGCCACTATACATGTGAATTGGGTGTGACTTCTACATATTTGAATTAAAACTGTTGCTGTCTGAATATTTAAGAATGCGCACCATAATTCTTTTGACTGGGTGGTGGTGGTGCATGCCTCTCTAATCACAGCACTTGGGAAGCAGAGCTGGCAGATCTCTGTGAGTTCAAGGCCAGCCTCATCTACAAAGTGAGTTCTAGGACAGCCAGGGCTGTTACACAGAGGAACACTGTCTCGAAAAACCAAAAAAAAAAGGTTCTTTTTTTTTCTCTCATGATGCTGTTGCCAATGTCAGGAGAATCAGAGCATTATAATTATAAGACTATCTATTATCTGTTTCCCAAGGTTTTAAATTTTCCATTAAGATCCTAAGAGACTACATTGCAGAAGGGACTTCTCCATAAGACAACTTCCTGATTTAAGCACAACTCTTAAAAGCTTATCTTTCCTTTTAAAAATAGCATTTGAAGTTTTCCCAAGCACAGTTTGTGTCTCTTATCTCCTTAAAATATAGCCATGGATTAAAAAATCAGTCTTATCTTAATGAGGTGGAGCATCACTGAAAGAATAAAATTTTATAATTAACATAATAGAATAAAGGACTTAAGGTTCCCCCATCCTCTTTCTGTGTGTATTTGTGTGTGTTCATATTTGTGTCTGTGCAATGTTGAATTTTATAATTATTCTTTTCCATTCACAGCATTTTTATCTGCATTATCAAATTTTTACACGGCTACTTAGTTTTGTAACAACTGTTACACAGTATGTAGTATTTCTTTCTCTTTTTTCAACTAATCAAATAAAAACAGGGCATCTAATGAAGAAAAGAGAAGCTCAGGGTCTTTGCTGGGGTCATCCTTATGGATTCCTGGGAATTTCTCTAGAGCCCGATTTCTGCTAACCATATAATGGCTCCCTCAATCAAGAGATCTCTTGCCTTGATCTCATCTCTGTCCTTCCTCCATCTTGACTATCCCATTCCCTCAAGTTCTCCTCAACCCTCCCCTTTTCCCCTTCTCATTCCCTTCCACCCTCCTTTCTCTCCCTACCCCCATACTCCCAATTTTGTCAGGTGATCTTGGCAGTTTCCAATTTCCAGGTGTATCTATATATGTTTTTCTTTGGGTTCACCTTATTATTTAGCTTCTCTAGGATGATGAACCATAGGCTCAATGTAATTTGTTTATAGCTAGTATCCACTTATGAGTAAGTACATACCATATTCATCTTTTTGGGTCTGGGTTACCTCACTCAGGATAGTGTTTTCTAATTCCATCCATTCGCATGCAAAATTCAAGATGTCATTGTTTTTTACTGCTGAGTAGTACTCTAATGTGTAAATGTGCCACATTTTCTTTATCCATTCCTCGGTTGAGGGGCATCTAGGTTGTTTCCAGGTTCTGGTTATTACAAATAATGCTACTATGAACATAGTTGAACAAACACCTTTGTAACAATAGAGGAGAGGGGGCCCAATCTTGACGTGCCCTGTAGTCAGATTGATGAATATCTTAAATATCATCATAGGACCTTCATCCAGCAACTGATGGAAACAGAGGCAGAGACCCACATCCAGCACTGGACTGAGCTGCCAAAATTACAGTTGAAGAGTGAGAGGAATGAGAATATGAGCAAAGAGGTCAAGACCATGATGGGTGCACCCACTGAAGCAGTCTACCTGAGCTAATGGGAGCTCACTAACTCCAGCCGGACTGGGAAGGAACAAACATAAGACCAAATTAGTCCCTCTGAATGTGGTTGACAGATGCATGGGCTGGGGCAGACTGAGGGGCCATTAGCAGTGGCACCAGGATTTGTCCCTACTGTATGCACTGGCTTTTGGGAACCTATTCTCTTTGGATGTACACCTTGCTCAGCCTAGGTATAGTAGGGAGGGCCTTGGACCTTCCACAAAGCAATCCTCTCTGACGATTGCAGGGAGGTGGGGTGGGAAGGTATGCAGAGGGAATGGGAGGAGGGGAAGGAGTGGGAACTTGGATTGATATTTTTTTAAAATCTAATAAATTAAACAACAACAAAAAGAGAGAAGCTCATATCACAGAGCGTTTCACAGTGTTAGTACATCAATGATAGATAACAATATTCTCTTAAAGAATCTTTGGGAACAGGGCTCTTCCTGTTATGTTACAGCGAATATGTAAAGCAATGCACGATAGCATTAGCATTTGCCATTACTTCACTGCCCTCACTGAGTAAAGTTACCTCCAAAACCTTCCAGTGTTGAAGTAGGTAGACTACTTTTCTCTTAAACTTTAGCATAACTGCATTTGTGGTTTATTAAATCAATATCACAGTAATAGATGCACTAATATATAATATTCTTGTACATAAATACAGGTCTGTAGAATACAAAGCAGAATAGGTAACATTGTGTTACACTGCCTTTACCATATGTAATAAGGTATTCCTTATTGTCTGTTACCAAATAGCATATTGATTTTTTATTAAAATATCTACAAAAACATTTCTAATTTTCATATTTATATGAAATATTTCATATATTCTGGTTGCTCTTAAGCAGTCTGTTTGTATACATCTTTTTAGGAATATTAGAACCTTCATTTGTGTTACACATTAATAATGTTTGTCATAACCCTGTTTACATTCCATCATTTTTCTACAAGTATTGCATAGTTATTTACCAATACAGACTGCATTTCAAATTTAACAGAGTGTCTAAAAATTGATAGAAGAAATTCTAGATTATAACTTACAATCACTAATTTATTGATTGATTTTAATTTAATTAATTTATTTTACATCCTAATCTCAGTTTCCCCTCCCTCCTCTCTTCCCATCCTCTTTCCTCACCTCCCCTCTGTTGGTCCTCAATCCACTTCTACGTTTCTGTTCAGAAAATAGCCGTCTTCTCTTGGGTATCAAGAAAACATGACATATCACATTGCACTAAGACTAAGCACTTCCCCGTGTACTTAGGCTGGACATGACAATCCAGTATGAGGAATAGGTTTCCAAGAGCCAACCAAAATGTTTAGCGAAAGGCTCTGCTCCAGTTTTTAGGAGTCCCACAAGGAGACCAAGCTACGGAACTGTCACATACATTTAGAGGGCTTATGTCAGTCCCATGTAGGCTCCCTGGTTTTTGCTCTGACTCTGTGAGTTACTGTGAGCCAGGCTTGTTGTTTCTGTGGGTTTTCTCATAATGTCCTGACTGCTCGGGTGCCTACAGTCTTTCCTCTTTCCCTTCTGCAGGATTCCCCAAGCTTGGCCTAGTTTGGCTGTAGGTCTCTTCATCTGTTCACATCAACTGATGGTATCTCTCTGATGACAACCGGAGTAGTCCCCAATCTGATCACAGGAGTTGGCCTGTTCAATCTATGTATCCACTGTTGCTAGGAGTCTTAGCTGGGGTCATCCTTGTAGATTTAGTGGGTGCTATCCTTGCATCAGGTTTCTATCTAACCCTGCAATGCCCCACTATCCAAGTCATCTCTTTCAGTAATCTTGCCTGCCACACCTGTCCAACCTGATTCCTCAAGTTTCCATCCCTGCTATTTTACCCAGAAGATCTCTTCTATTTTCCCTTCCAGGGAGACCCATGCATCCCCCCATGAATCCTCTTTGTTACCTAGCATCTCTGGGTCTGTAGATTACAGCACAGTTATCCTCTACTTTACAGTTAATATCCACTTATGAGTGATGTTTGTCTGGGTTACTTCGCTCAGGATGATTATTTTTCTAGGTCCACCCATTTGCCTTCAAATCAACAACTTAGTAATACTTCATTTTGTACATGTACCACACTTTGCTTATCCATTCTTTAGTTGAGGAGACCCTAGGTTGTTTCCAGGTTCTAGATATTACAAATAAACCTGCTGTGAATACAGTTGAGTAAGTATCCTTCTGGTATGATTGACCATCCTTTGGGTATATGCCAAAGTGTTGAGGTAGATTAATTATTAGTTTTCTGAGAAATTGCCATATTGATTTCTTGCCTTATTTGGTTCAGAGTTCAGGTAAAAATGGCTCAAATTTTCAAAATGCATTTCCTTTCCCATCTTTTGTCAGGAGAAATCAAGTCATACGAAGTTCTTTGGAAATAAAGATTCTACTTGGTTTAAGATAGGAAATTCTATTACAAATAGAAGGTATGGAACTGTGAAATACATTGAAAACACTTAGCATACTAAACAAGCAGCACATCATCACGTGGCAAGGTTCTTAACAGCAAAGTACATGGGTTTCTGAGGACTGTGATTTACTCTCAATGCCCAGTATCCAGAGGATAAAGTATCTTAAATTGGACAGGCAAAATCTAAATATACTGAACAATATCTTCAAATTCTAAAGCTGAAAACACTTTCTGTAAAGGTAGCAGGAATGAAAAATTAATTCAGAAAAACAAATAGAGCTCATATACAAATAACAAATAGTCTGAAAGAGAAATCAGAAATGAGGGAAATAACACCTTTCACTGTAGCCTCAAATAGTGTAAAATGTCTTGGGGTAACTCTAACTAAGCAAGTGAAAGACTTATGTGATTAAAAATGATATTAGAAGATGGAAAGATCTCCTATGCTCTTGGATCAATAGGATTAACAGTAAAAATGGCCATCCTACCAGAAGCAATCTACATACTGAATGCAACCCTAAGCAAAATTCGAATTTAATTTTTCATGGATCTTAAAAGGACAATTCTCATCTCTACATGACATACACAAAACAAAACAAAACAAAAAACAAGATAGTTAAAAACAATACTGAGTAATAAAAAGTGGCCAGAGGTATCACAATCCCCAATTTCAAGTTGCACCACAGAGCTGTGGCAACAAAAGCATGTTATCCACACTGATCAATAGAATCCAACTGAAGACCCAGACACAGAGCCATATACTCTTATAGACATACAATGTTTGGTAAAGTGGCCAGAAATATACACTGGAAAAAGGAAGCATTTTCAAAAATGATACTGGTTAAATTGGATGTCTGCACATAGAACAATTCAAATAAATCCATATTTATAGCCCTGTACAAAATTCAACCCCATGTGGGTCAAAGACCTCAACATAAAACCAGAAAAATTGAATCTTCTGGAAAAGTAAATAAATAATATTCTGAATTAGCACAGGAAAAGATATTCTGAACAGAAAAAACATTAGCAAGGTCCTAAGAACAACAATTCTTATTAATGGGACCTTATGAAACCTATAAAGCTTCTGCATGGCAATGGAAAAGGACAGCATCATCCATTTAAAGTGGAAACCTACAGGAAAAGATTTTTACCAATTATACATTCAATAGACGGTTAATATACAAAGAACTCACAAACTGAGATATCAAAAAAAAACAAATAACCCGGTTAAAAGGGGTACACATTAAACAAGGAATTCTCAGTAGGAAACCCAAATGGCTAAGAAACACTGAAAGGAATGAATGTTCAACATCATTCGCCATCAGATAAATGAAAATCAAAACTACCTTGAGATTTTGCCTTGTACCTTTAGACAAAACAAGTAACAGCTCAAACATCCATTGCTGGTGGGAGTGCTAACTCGTACAGTCATTGTGGAAACCCATGTGGTGGTTCCTTGAAAAGATAGCAATCAATCTACCACAAGATCCAGCTATACCACTCTCAGACATATTTCCAAAGTATTCTTGATCCTACAATAATGACACTTGCAGAACCATATTCATCACTGTTCTAGTCATAATAACCAGAAATTGGAAATAACCTAGATGTTCCTCAACAGAAAAACGGATAAAGAAAATGTGGTACATTTACAGAGTGGAACACTACTCAGACATTAAAAAATGGCATGAAATTTGGAGGCAAATGGATGGAACTAGAAAAAAAATCATCCTGAGTGAGGCAACCCAGACCCAGGAAGACAAATATGGTATATATTCACTTATATGTGAATATTAGCTATTAAGTCAATGGTAACAAAGCTATAATCCATAGAACCACAGCGTAGGTATAGAGTAAGGGACTAGGACTGACATTTATCACTAGAAAAGGGAAATAAAATAGATAATTATGGGTGGATGTAGGTTGGAAGAGGAGGATCAAATGGGGAGTTGGGGATAGGGGAGTGAGGGAGGGAATATGGGAAGAGATGGCTAAAATTAAAGGGCATTTGAAGGGCATTTTGGAAAGTTCATACAGTAGAAACTTCAAAAATTTATACATATATGAAAGCAATATAAATGAAATCACCAAGTAATTGGGGGAGATAGAGTCCTAACTGGCCATCTCTTGTCACCAACCAAGCTTCCAGTACAAGGATTAGGTTTTGTCTAATTGAGTTGTTGGCCAAAGGAATCCTATGGAAATCCCCAAGTAACCCCTGGCTTTTCCAAACTGTAGGTTGCCCCAACCAGCAGGACACGAACAGAGCTGAATTTGTCCTGGACTGGGAGAATGGAAGGGCAAGAGACAGGAGAAATGGCAGCAAGTCTGGCTTTCTGATCAAGCTGCAAACTTTATATTTTTCTCAGGATAATTTTATAGCAAAAGGGCAGGGGGGAAGGGAGGGTGTCAGGTCTGCTGGAATTCAGGTCTGGAGACATCCCCAGTTGATAAGGAAATACTGAGGTTTGTGACTGTTAACTAACAAAGGAAATGCTAATTGCTTCTAAAACCTGGGGCCTGCAGGTCTCACAAGGAGATAAGATACCAGGTTAATTTCCTAGGTCTGGAACTTGCCCTGCAAAGGTGAATATCTTAACTTGTGAACTTAAGATGGCAAAATACAGGTCTCAAATTACAGGTCTTTGCATCCAGCAGTAGGTTGCTCTCTGCAGCCTAAAAGCAAGGCCCCATTGCTGAATACAAAAATTACAAAACTCATTGAACATGGAGAAATAAAGCTGGTGCCTTCATAGAATCTTCATCCTGATGTTCTAGAACCTTTGGTACAGGAAGGTACTCTGCGTGCTGGCAAAGGATTCATAAACACGAATCCATCCATTAATTCTATGTCTACAATGGTGTCTTGCCTGGTTGTGGGAATATCCAAACTATAACACATTTGACTTAAGGCCTACTCCATGAGATGGAACCCATTCCTAACACTGCTTGGGTGATGAAGCAGAAACTAGATAGCCCAGGACCTATGCCAAAACCAAGTACTACTAGTAAAATAAATGCAAAAAACAACCAATAAAATCGAAGTACTAACAAAATAACCAGTGGAATTATGCTTTACTCATAAATCAAGAATCCACTGCCGATGGGAACCAATATAGAGACCAACAGCAGACACTATGCAGAAAGTGAGAAACTTGGGAACAGTCAGTCTTAAATGGGGTGTCTCCATCAAATTCCTCTCCTCAGAGCTCAGGGAACCATGTAGAAGAGGAGGTGGAAAAAAGTTTAAGAGATAGGGGTAATAGAGGACACCAAGAAATCAAGGCCCTCTAAGTCAACATGAGAAAGGCTCATATATCCTCAAAGAGATGAAGCAGCATGCAAAAGGCCTGGATGAGCCTACATAAAGTTTTCTGTGTGTATTACAGCTTTTCAGTTTATTCTTTTCATGAAATTCCTGAGTATGAAATGAGAGTATCTTTGATTCTTATGCCATCACTTGAGTTCTTTTCCTTTTCTTGGTTTGTTCTGTCCAATTTCAGTATGGTAGATTTTGTTTCATCTTATTATATTTTAATTTATTTTGATATTAATAAAAGAAAAATACTATAATATCCACAACATAATATATAAGCAAAGTTTTCTTTGCAATCTGAGATCAAGGTTTTCATCTATTTTATCTCATTTTCAATATTTAATGATTAGCATTGAGTTGAAGGTTTTGTAGATGTTAGCATTTTGTGGAGATTCATTTCAATGTGGAAGTCCAAGAAAATGGAAAATCACCACAAACAGAAAATCACTTTGTTTTTAAGGATTTAAGGCATTTCCAGTATCCATGTAAATAAAAACTGTTAGAATTAATTTCCTATTGATTCAAAGTTCTAAGGAATAATAATAAAATAGTCATTTTTCTTTATTCTTGATAAGAAAGGAATACATAGGATAAGTAAAGGAATAAGACAATAAATAGCTCATTAATGCTTTATTTTATAGTTAATTAATATGGGATTTTAAATATGGACTACTACAGTAGAAAGTTTGCTAAATATAAAAGACAAAAATGTTTTGAATTAGATCTAGTGTTACTGATTCAATATTATTAGAGTCAGACTTCTTGATTCATGTTGAATGTTCAAAATTACTAACCATTTAATTGATAAAGATATATAAAACAATAATGTACCAGTGTTCTCCTTACTCCACATCCTCTCCACCATAAGCTATTATTGCTGTTTTGATTTTAGCCATTCTTTCTGGAATAAGATGACCTCTCATGGTCATTTTAATTTGCATTTCCCTGATGGCTAAGAATGTTGAGCAGTTTCTTAAGTGTCTTTCAGCCATTTGAGATTTTTGTGTTGAGAGTTCTCTGTTTAGATCTGTGCCCCACTTTTTAATTGGGTTTATTTCATTATCTCAGTTTCAAAAGGTCCCTTTTATTTATTGTATTTTTTCAGTATCTGTGATACTGATGCTATATTGAGCTTTTATATAGGAATAATTCTCATGTTAAAATACTTTATAAACAATTATGTTTGTCTTTTGTTCATAGTTTATTTTTGGAGAATATCATATATAACTATACTTCACATTATTATTTCTGAATTTTCTTCACCCAATTCCAGCTCCCCAAACTTCTCTTGTAGGGATTTTCTGACCTATCCCCCCCTCTCTCTGCACAAATATAAATATAATACACATACCCATTATATGTTTATATGTATACATATGAAATCACATATCACAATACACACATATAAATCATATATCATCTGTTTCCATTTAATCTAATGTTTCTCATGTGTAAATGTCTTTAGGGCTAACCTTTTCCAACCAAAAAAAGCCCAGGACCAGATGGTTTTAATGCAGAATTCTACCAGAACTTCCAAGAAGAGCTAATACCTATACTCCTTAAGGTGTTTCACATAATAGAAACTGAAGGGTCATTACCAAACTCATTTTATGAAGCTACAATTACCCTGATACCAAAACCACACAGGGATGCAACCAAGAAAGAGAATTTTAGAC
>PVIU01022401.1:0-29451 GCA_004026605.1 Ondatra zibethicus
CTAGAAAGCATTATTTTGAGTGAGGTAACCCAGACACAGAAAGACAATTATCACATGTACTCACTCATAGGTGGTTTTTAAACATAAGGCAAAGAAAACCATCTTACAAACCACAATCCCAGAGAATTTAGACAACAATACGGACACTAAGAGAGACCTATATAGATATAATCTATGTGGGAAGTAGAAAGTATAAAAAAGACAAGATCTCCTGAATAAATTGGGAACATAGGGACCTTGGGGGAGGGTTGAGGGAGGGAGGGGTGTGGCAGGGAGGGGAGCAGAGAAAAATAAAAAAAAATTAAAAAGAAAAAAAAGAAATACAGTTACAACAACAACAAAAAAGAGAGGTCTATGGATAGATAAAATGAGTAAAATTCAAGGGGTAGAGGAATAGTTTTTCCTATGGTCATCAATGGCACAGCACTTGAAAAAATGTCTTTAATAAGTAAATTTACACAACAAACTCTTGAAATTTAATAATACAATGTCAGTTCCATTCTTTAACTTTCATAGCTTTGGTGTACTTTTCATCGTCCAGAATTGGTGCAATTTTGCTTGGAACAGTCACTGAAGAAACTCCAGTTTGACTATGTGGACCTGTACCTCATTCATTTCCCAGTGTCTCTGAAGGTATGCAGATTGGATCACCAAAAAATTTCATCTCTAAAGTTAACATTTTCCTGATTGGTTGAATTCAACTTCTATAAAGTTTTAAAACAGAGTTCAGTTACTTTTAGAAAATTCTTATTACATATGACAAGGTGTTAATAGCATTATCTGAATGAATAGCCTAAGCCTTGAATTTGGTATTCTAAGTAATCTTTAAAAAGTGTCTTTGCTTTTTAATTCATGATCTGTGTATTATTGTAAATCTGCTCATTTGTTTTAAAAGTTATTTTAGTTTTATTTCATATGTGTGATTGTTTTCCCTGAATGTGTTTTCACCAAGTTTGTGTGTGGTACCATAAAAGGCCAGAAGATGGCATTGAGTTTCCTGGGATGGGAGTTATAAACAGTTATGTGCTTCCATGTGGGTGCTTGAAGCTGAACCTGTTTCCTTTGGAAGACCAGCAAGGGCTTTTAACTGTTGAACAATCTCTCCAGCTCCAAATTTGGTTAGTTTTTATTTCAATGATTTCTATTGGTAATAAATTTAGACTTTAGGTAGCTTGAAGGTGTTGACTTCTAAGTATTTTACATCATCAAAATAATATTTAAAATACACCAGTCTGGAGCTGGAGAGACGAATGGTTCAGTGGTTAAGAGCACTTTCTGGTCTTGCAGAGGCCCTGAGTTTAGTTTCCAGCTTCTACTTCAGATAGTTCATTAATTGTCTGTAATTCCATCTCTAGGGGACCTGACAACATCTTCAAGTGTTTATCAGTACCTTCAGTTGTGATACACACAGACACACACAACAAACAAACACAAAGAGTAAACAAAACACAACAATCTTGTGTCATCTTTTGCATGCTTGTCAGGACTGAAGAACAAAAAAGCAAGGAACATGGGGAAGATTTCTTGTTTGCTATGGGTCAAAAATGAACTTTATTGTTGGTAGAAAGCACTGTAATATTCTTATCAGTTCCTAAGTGAAAGTGGCATTGAACAGAAACACAAGTCAAACATGATAGCCAAAGTAACGAGAAACTAGTTCTTTATTAAAAGGAAGTTGTTTTTTTTTTTAAAGAACCGTCAAACTTAAGGACTTTTTTTTTACAACTCTACATTAAAAATATATGACCAGTATTTAATGAAATATAATACACCCATCTGCTGGAAGTTATATTCATAGCCCTCTCTTTATCAGTGAGTTTTGTTATTGTGAGCAAATGCATTTGTTGAGCGGTTACTTTAACTTTTATCTCTATTCCAGCCAGGAGAAAATTATCTTCCAACAGATGAGAATGGACAATACATATTTGACACAGTAGATCTGTGTGCTATCTGGAAGGTGAGTACTTCGATGAGAGAGCACAGTGGAAGTAGAGAGTGAGAGTAGTGTCAGAACTCCACTTGTGAGAATGAGGTGTGCATTCTGTGTTGTAAAAATTAGTGAGCTTCATAAGGGTTTGTTTTCTTAAGAGGTGGGGACCATGCATGACAGTGATATAATAGAAATGAAGGAAATGTTTGACTGAAACGATGACAGTCTAGTTGACTAAGGATAGCTCAGGGTCCTCTTAATGATTGATACTGTCATTTTCCTTACTGTTTTATTTTTCCTAAGAATTAATGCATAAAGTTTCATTTTTATTTTCTTACAGTGTTGTTTCTGATGTTATAGTTTTCCATTTATATTAGTTTATATATTGGCGTTTTTTATCTCTTTAGGCCATGGAGAAGTGTAAGGATGCAGGACTGACCAAGTCCATTGGAGTGTCCAACTTTAACCGCAGGCAGCTGGAGATGATTCTTAACATGTCAGGGCTCAAGTACAAGCCTGTGTGCAACCAGGTGGAGATCCTCAGCCACCACACTTTCCTTTCCACTTCTTTCTTCCTCTACTACAGCAAGGTGCCAGTTGGAGGAAGAAATAACATTGGAAACTTAAACTGAAGCTTTGAGATGACCTTGTTCTCTAGTGTCTTCCAATTTTTCTGGTTTCTGCCATCAAATAAAGCATTAAAGTACATTCCATGTGTTGGCCTTGTCCCTGGCGTTATTCTTAGCAGCATTAAGGGAAATGGTAAAGTTTCTTTATTATAAATTGTGACCTAAATCATACACATATTTGGTGTATGTTTCTTGACCAATATTCATGTCAGGTTTGATAATTCATCAATGATTTTTGTCTCAGCCAGTCAGTTTTTGTGGTCTGGAAATCATATTTGATCTTTAACTTCTGTGTTAACATTACTTATCTGGGACATATTTGAAAAATTCAGTCTAGTAAAATTATTTCTAGAAGATGGGATAATTTTTCATAGTTTTCATTATATGTATTTTGAGAAAGTTACTAGAGTGATTGCTGCAGAGTGTTTATCTCTCTTATTTCTCCTTTCCTTTTTTCACTATACACTTAGTTTTCTCTGTCAAATTCAGTTCATAACCTTAATTTTGATTAACTGTTGTTATATACAGATATGGATATGTGTTTGTACATATATTTATAAATTCATGAATACAGCCTTCTCAGTACGCATAATGTTACTTGTATGTGTAGATTTTTAGGACTGATCATTTGGTTTCACATAATCAATAGTCCCTGGGGAAGACTCTCAGAATTCCTTTCTTTACTTTAGTTCTTTTTGTACTTTAGTAAGAAATTATTTATTTTGATTTTCTGTACATATTTATATTGGATGTTCTTATTTTTTACTTTAATGCCAAAATATACATAAATGACACTATTGATACATCCACAATCTTTTCATTTCCTTATGGATTTTTATCAATTTTTGTTTTAGTTTTTTATTTAATAATAAAAATTTAGTGAATCCATTCCATGCTCCACAAAGGGAACCAGTCATGACTCATAGCAAAAGCTAGTATTCCCATCCATGAAACATGATATAGAGCTCACTTTCCTTCAAAAATGTTGCTTCTTCAACTGTTCCCTACAACATAAGTTCTAAATATAAGCATGTAGTTCTGGAGCATTTAATGGGAATATTGATGGGGAGAGAAGGAAGTGGAACAAGGGTAAATATGCTCAAAATATATAACATACTTTATGAAAATGTATCTGAAATTCCTCATTATGCACAATAACTATAAATCAAATAACTTATTTAATCATGGTCATAACAGGATGGCACAGTGGGTAAAGGTCCTTGTCTCCAAATCCTTTGATTCCTGGGACCCACATGGTAGAAGGAAAGAAATAACCATGCAAAAATCTTCTGATCACCTAATGTTCACTGTGACATAGATACACAAACATCTACCATCTCCCAAAATACATTTAAAGATGTTTATATTTTCTTTTTTCCCCTTTTACCTCTTCCTTCTCCATCTACTTTTATTTATTTATTATTTATGAATTTATTTTATTTTGCTTGTTTTATAAGACATAGTCTTTATCTGTAACCCAGGCTTGTCTGAAACATTTTGTAGACTAGAATAGCCTCAAACTCATTGCAATCTTCCTGCCTCTGCCTCCTAAAATGTAGGGTAATGGTCATAATATATTCACCTCAAATTTCATTACATGGATTAAACTAATTCATCTTTTAAACATTTTTGACATTTTTCTTTACATTAAATATAGAATTTTAAATAATTTGGCATATTTCTATTTTATTCATCTATAGGTAGAATGTCATCCTTATCTCAACCAGAGAAAACTTCTGGATTTCTGCAAGTCAAAAGACATTGTTCTGGTTGCTTACAGTGCTCTGGGAAGCCAACGAGAAAATATAGGGTAATATGGACAATGATAATTAAACCAAATGAAAACAATGCTGATTAAATAGTTTTTCATCTTATGACACTGTTTCTTGTAGTTCATTATGAAAGGAATTTAAGCAGGGAGAATTTTCATTTTTGGGAAGGTAGAAGTCTGTAGTGGTTTTATAGTTTCCCCCATGCATTAAATTTGGGAAAACCATGGCCTGTAAGTCAACCTTCCTATGTGTTAGATGTCTTCTAAAGAATCCAAGAGTTAGGATATAAAATCTAACACTTCTGCCTTCCTTCCAGTGTGGTGCAGAATAACCCCATTCTTTTGGATGATCCAGTTCTTGATTCCCTGGCAAAAAAATACAAGCGAACGCCAGCCCTGATAGCTCTTCGCTATCAACTGCAGCGCGGGATTGTGGTCCTGGCCAAGAGTTTCACTGAGAAGAGGATAAAAGAGAATATGCAGGTGATGAGATGCTGCATGTGTTAGGCTCCTACACAGATTTGTCCTATGGACTTTGTGGTTAGTCCTATAACCCTAGTCAGTATCCCTTACATTCCCAGTGTATCTGTGCTTTAAGGGCATCTCCAGGGGATTTAAATACTATTCCTCAGAAGGAATGACTGTTTACAGAATGATTGCTGTTACAGCTAGATGTTTATATCAGAATAACATTGGTAATTTAACCTTAATTAGCTGGCATGCCTTTTTCTTCATTTTCTGTGCCATCCAGCACAGGCTGGATGCTGAGACTGGAGGGGGTGGGGTGGGGTGGGGTGCCAGGATTGAGACATCTTTTCAGGTGGAAGGATAGCAACCTTTATTTTTCCCTGAGCTAAAGCCTTTTATACCTCTACCGCTTCCCTGGAAAACCACCAGCCAGAAAGAACACAAACATCCTTGTCAATTCAGACCACGAGGAAGTTCCGCTGTCAGTCAGAGGGAGTGAGGGCAGCTAGATCACAATGAAATGAAGCAAGTGAGCCTAGGCGACTTTCACCTTTCAATTTCTTTGTGGTTTATTTGTATTTTCCTATAAACATATGTATTTTAATGATCAGGTCTTTAATCACTTTGAATGCATTTCATGTCATAAAACTGTTTTTCATATCTTGGCTCCCATGAGATTACTTCTCTGCTCATTTCATATAGGAGATCATTTATGCCACTAATAATAGCAATGGTAAAATCAATCCACACCTATGTACAGGCCCTTTTTGAACAGTCAGTTATGCAGTTGATTAGTTCGTGGTTAGAGATTTGTGTGGTTTGATCCAATCTCAGTCAGATTATTCTAATCTTGGTCAGGCTCTCTCTTGTTCTGCATCGAAGTTGTTCGTACATTTGAGGAGCAGTGAGGTGTCTGCTCTAGGGTAAAGATCACACTGTCCTAAGTGGATCTGGTGTCTCCTCTGTAGTGTCTGTCCTCCAGCCAGCCCGTGCTCCTCATATTATACAACCCCCAAAGAGTTTACACATTCTATGTGTTTTCATGTCTAATCTTATGTCAGGTACACCATCTCTTCTCGTAAATACAACTGACACCCTAAGACACGTGGCAACAATTTCTTCCACATCTTAATGAGAACAGCTCTAAATTTATTTAACACAGAGTAGACTCAGGAAAATACAAAGAAGAGATGTTCTTGCATTCTATCTATTTCATTTCTGCCATTGTTAAACACCTCATTTCCAGATCTAGATTCTCACCATGTTTTAAATTAAATACTAATATTAAAAGGGATTTCTTTTCTCCATTTTTTAGGTTATTCATTGATTTCTTTTGTAGTTGGCTTGTGTTAAGTTTTCCTGTGTGAAAATAAATAAAACCCTTCCAAAATGTCATTCTCTGTCCTTTCCAGCTTACCCTTAAGTTTTACTAGAATTACTCTTTGATCATTTTAATCATTGACTAAAACATATAATTTAAAAATGGGTACCAAATGTGTTATCAGTAATCCCATGTCTATACTCATCCCTATCATTAATTAATGTATTTACTTTTGTTAATGAGTCTATCTTCCAGAAATTCTAAGGTTCAGTTTTACATAATGGCATACATATTCTGGTTATTCTTTTATGGGTTATTCTTTTATCCAATCAATTTGGCCACTTCCACCCAGGATGTTTTTGACAAAGTTGATATTGCATTGAGTTTATTATTTTGGAGACTGTGACTATTTGCTATTTGACTTGGATTTGAAGTGTTCAATCCACAATAACATTAGAAACTTGCAATAATTCAAGTAGTTTACTGTATTCATTTTCAACTTCTATAAATTTCAAACTAAGGAATTTGATTTATTCTGTTCTATCCTATTGACTCATAGAAATAAAATTATTTTATTAACATCTTTTGTTGCTGTTGTTGTTTTATTAGCTGCCAGATGTATTGAAAAGAGAGAAAGTTTGCAAGCATTGCCTGTTACTTAATATGATTAATTTTTCAGATATTGCTAGCTATTTTTTCTTGGTGTTATTTTTATGAGAACTTTTGGTTTTCTCATCTTATTTCTTTCCATTTGTTAACAACAGGAAAACTTTTTGTTGATGAACTTGACCACATTTTATATAAGAAAAATTTCTTGATGTCACTTCTTTTTAATTTGAGTTTAATTATTAAGATTTCTAAAATTCTTACTTTGAATTGCATTATAAATGATATTTCAATTACTATTGCTCAAGTTTGAGGCATAGAAGAACACTGTGTTAATGACACTATTACTTGGAGTCAGTCACTGTTTCTTGCTCTTATTGTCTTTCTGCCTTGTCTTCCACATAGACTCCTGAGCTTTGAGGGGAGGAGTTCAATGAAAAGTCTCCCATATAGGAGAGAGAGCTCCAAAGTCTTTCACTCTCTGTGCATTGTCTATTTCTGAGTATCTATGTCAATTTCCATCTACTTCAAGAAGAAGCTTTTCTGATGAGGATTGCATGATGCTCTTATATACAGGTATAGAAATAAATCATTAGGAGTCTTTTTATTGCCACAAACCAGACTCAATTGACCTGATGCATACATGAATTCACAGGGACTGTGGCAACATGCACAGGTTTAGGCTAGAAAAATCCTTAGAACTAAAGAGAAGTAAATTTAAGGTCTGACCCCTGGACACTTAGGAGTTTTTCTCAACTGATATCTGCTGGGAATGATGAAATCAGTTTTTTCACAGCAGTGTCACTGAATATATGAACTACATTTCCTGGCAGGCATACCCAGGAATAGTTGACCAACACAAAATTAATGCCATATTTTTTTCTGGGCTTTTGTTTCATATTATTTTTATTATATATTTTTAATTAACTTTGATCCTTTTATCTCTCTGTGTTTCTCTCTCTCTCTCACTCTCTCTCTCTCTCTCTCTCTCATGTGTATATGAGTGAGTGTGTGTTGAAATTGTGTAGGTAGGAAGATGGAAAGAATCTGGAAAGAAGTCTGGGAGGGGAAAAGCATGATTGATAGTAATATATGAAAAAAGTTTAAATTAAAATAAAGAAAAAACTGTATCAATGATTACTATGGAAATTTGTTAAACATTTAAATTACTGCATTTATTTTATTTTGGACCATCTAACAACCTGATTAAGATCATGTTTGTCATCATAATGTGTTTGTTTCTTCCTCAGATTATTTGTTAATGCCTTTGTGTGTGAGGTTGTACCTTTCAATTTAGGAATTAATTTCTAGAATTTCTACATCTGGTATTCATCACTTCCTTAAATGTTTTGATGAACATGTGTTCATTTACTTGATTTCTTGAATATATTAAATAGTTATCTGCATTATTCAGTCTGGTGCATTTGGAATAGGTAGATTGACAAATATAATGTAATGTAAATATAATAATGTAGTTCCTATTTCTTTGATAGGTTTTTGATTTTCAGTTGTCTTTGGAGGACATGAAAGTCATTGATGACCTGAATAGAAATGTGCGATACATAAGTTTCACAAAGTAAGTAATTTCAGTAAATGTATTTTTCTCAACTTTTTTTTTGAGGTGGATGTAACATAATTGTTATCATTTGCTTTAATTTAAGCAAAGAATACAGAGACCATGTTAAACCAGAAGGGAGACAAGAGCTTTATCCTTTGTTTCTAGCCTCCCTTTAATTCTGTCCATTGTGACAGAAGCAGGCACTCTGGACCCAGGCTTGTACTGACCTTTTTACTGCTCTTCTCCTGTTTCTGTGTCATCTGGGTCTCTGTTCTTCATGTGGACTTCTGAATTTGTCTATCCTGTGATTTACACTTGAGGCATTTAAACAAGCTTTTTGAAGCATTTTTACTTCAATGTCATGTAATTTTACCTATACCTGCTTAATCTCTCATTATTTTAAATGCATGACCACCAATCTTGTGGTCTATGATGTTTCCTCCAGGTGAAATTGTTTATTGAATTCAGGAAGTTTAATGTTTTCAATGGTTTAAAAATTCCACATCTTTTATATAGCACCTTTCCCCCAGGTTCTTACGTATTGTGTTTGTGTTGATAATGACTGGGTTACTGAATTCTGTAGCTCACTTGGTATTGTTTTTCTAGAATATGGAGACCTCAATGTTGAATATTAAGAAGTACTAGAAAATAAAATTATGAACAACATTATAGAGTGTAGAAAACAATGCCACCTGTTAACCAACAAAAACTGTTATTCTTCCTTAATGCTATATGCATACAGATATCTCTATAAGTAGAAAAGATATACTTATTATATCCATGATGAAAGAATTGTATATGTATTTCTTCTACTACTGGGAAATTACTTCTCATAGGACATAAATACGAGAATTGTTGAACTAGCATATTAAAAAATTGCTAGTACAGGGTGCAGCAGGCAGGCCTGTTGGAGCAGCCTCAGCAGTGTTATGGGTGGGCCAGGCCACTGGGAGAAGACTTTGCAGCACAGTTTCTGGGTCATTCTGCCAAGAGACGCCTCAGCAGTGCAGCAGAAGAGACAGGCCATTGGGAGAAGCCTCAGCAGTGCAGCAGACCATGGCAACAGCAGTGACATCCAGGAATTATCAGGCAGGAAATCTGGAACAGCATGAAAAGTCTGAACCTAAGAATAATAAGAATTGAAGGAGAAGAAGCACAATTCAAAGACAAAGAAAATATAATCAGCAAAATCATAGAAGGAAACTTCCCCAACCTGAAGACAGGCATGCCTATGAAAACACTAGAAGCTTACAAAACACAAAATAGACTGGACCAAAAAAAGTTCATTTGCAACTAATAATCAATACACTAAACATACAGAATAAAGAAAGATTATTGAGAACTACAACTGAAAAAGGCCAAGTAACATATAAAGGCAGACCTATCAGAATTATACTCCACTTCTTAATGGAAACAATTAAAGACAGAAAGTCCTGGCTAGGCATTAGGAACATACTAAGTAACCATGGATGCCAGCCCACACTATAATATCCAGCAAAACTTTCCATCAGTATAGACAGAGAAACAAGATATTCCATGAAAACCCAGATTTAATCAATATCTACCCACAAATACTGCCATACTGAAAGTACTAGAAAGAAAAATCTAATACAAGGAAGTTAACAATAACCACCAAAACATAGGCAATAGATAATAACACACCAGAAAATCCCAAAGAACAGAAACACACACACAGCACCACCACCACCACCAAAAACAAAAATAACAGGAACTAGCAATCACTGGTCATTAATATCCTGTAATATCAATGGACTCAATTTGCCTATAAAAAGATATAGACTACCAGATTGGATAGGAACACAGAGCCCATCTTTCTGCCACACAAGAGAAACATACCTCGACCTTAAAGACAGACATTACCTCAGGGTAAAAGGTTCGGGAAAGATTTTTCAATAAAATGTACCTATGAAACAAGCTGGTGTAACTATCCTAGTATATAACAAAGTAGACTTCAAACTAAATTAGTCAAAAGATATGAAGAAGATCATTTCATATTCATCAGAGGAAAAATCCATCAAGATGAAGTCTCAGTTCTGAACATCTATGCCGCAAATATAAGGGTACAGTCATACTTGCAAATGCAACACTACTGAGCTTAAATCACACATCAGACCCCACACACTGATAGTAGGAGACTTCACCACTGCACTCTTACCACTTGAGAAGTCTGCCAGACAGAAACTTGCCAGAGAAATAAAGGAACTAACAGATGTTATGACTCAAAAGGACTTAAGAGACATCAATAGAACATTTCACCCAAATCCAAAAGAATATAACTTTCCTAACCAAACAAGTGACCTGTATGACAAGAACTATAAATCCTTGAAGAAAGAAATCGAAGAAGACAACAGAAAATGGAAAGATCTACTGTGCAACCATGACTATGTTCCTTGCCTTCTACCTTGTTTGAGGCAGAATATCTTGTTTCAACTGTGTATTTCAGGTTGTCTGTAGGTTTGCAGGAAGTTTTCTCTTTCCACTTTCTATGTCACCATGGAGAGTTATTACAGTTGTATGCTACCATTCCCAGTTTTATGTGGATGCTGGGGATCAAAACTCATACCACACATTTGCACCAAAAACATTTCTCCACTTAGAAATGTTTCTAGTCCATTATTTCTACTTCTGAATCAAGACTAGTATAGTACATGCAGGATTTTAGCAAGTAAATTATCAAGTAGAAATTGAGGTGAAATTAATGCTTCCCATTTATATCTCCCTGAAATATTTCTTGTTGTGGAGTGTGTAGTTTACCTTGTTATTTTCAAAACAAGGTGACTAGTTTCTGCTTTCATTAAGAATTTGAAATTAGACCAGCTGGACTGGGAAATAACAAGTATAGGAACAAACTAGTCCCTCTGAATATGGTTGACAATAGCATGGCTAGGGAAGATTGAGGGGCCACTGGCAGTGGCAGCAGAATTTATCCTACTGCCTGTACTGGTTTTTTGGGAACATATTCTCTTTGGAAACCTATTCTCTTTGGGAACCTATTCTCTTGCTCAGCCTAGATATAGTAGGCAGGGCCTTGGACATTCCCTAAAGCAATGGGCCTTATCCTCTCTGAGGAGCGGATAGAGGTAGTGGGGAGGTTGGTGGAGGGGATAGGAGGAGGGTAAGGAGTGGAAACTTGGATTCCATGTATAATTTGAGAATTTGTTGTCTTTTTAAAAAAATGGAAAAAAAGAATTTATCTTTTTTGGATAGATGTATATTTGACAATTTAAATATTATTTTCCATCTGTGTCTTAAGGGAAGGAGCATAATATGCAATATTTATTTAGTTTTTGTTTAACCATTTATAAAAAATGCTTAAGGTAGGCTATGAATATCAGAAAATAAAATTTTGTATTTTGCAATTTTGCATAACAGCTTCACTCAAAACTCATATGATTTGTTTGTCTTTCTAGATTTAAGGGCCAACCTGGTTTTCCATTTGCAGATGAATATTAACATGGAGGTCTTCCTGTGCCATGCCTTGTGCTAGAAGTCCCTGCATGTGGATATACAGAGGAAGACTGTACCAGTGGTGATTATTACATATGCCACCCCAATCATTTCTGGGAAACCCTGATTTGCTGAATCTATAGCTATATGTAATAAAACAAACACAATGTACATTTTTCCCTTCCTGAATGAAAATAAAAGAATAATTTTCTTCAGCATTTATCTATGCCAGTTTGTACTATTTACTTATTTTATCTTCTGACTCATTTGGATCTCTAAAGCATTTTTGTAGAAATGTGTGCACAGGGCTTGTAATGATAAAAGACATTTTTCAAACATATCTAACCTGATAGTGAACAAAATTATCATCATCTGGAAAGTAGCAGTTATCAAGTGTTTATTAATATGTTTTTCTCTAGTATTTGAAGAATAAGAAGCGTATTATGTGTAGTATAGCAAGTAAACCATACATAGGAAGGGCAACCTTTAGTCATGTTGTTTCTCCAGTGATCTAGACACTGAACTATCCTTGTGGGAGAGTTCACAGGTGATGAGGGTAAACCAGTCTTCATGAAGACTCTAATAAAGGGAGATCTAGGAGGGACAATTTGAGTGTGTCTTTGCTTGGAAAACATGAATCAATATCCTTTGAGAAATACATCTAGCCAATAAAAATATGCTTTATGTGCCATGTGCCTCCAATTTAGTGATGTGCATTAAATGTGGAGCACAGTGTGGCCGCAGGAACAGAAATAGACTTACCCATGTATGGGGCCCTTCATTTAGACTCATAATGTTTATAAATTTTCTCTGACTTCATCAATTTATTGTAACCAAATTTCAAGCGGTTTTTTCTCTCTTTTTGGGACATATCAGCCCACATGAACAAAGGGAACCTTCTAAATTTTAGAGGATAACTTAGGCAATAAGATAATAAGTGAAATGTATAGTAGTTTAGGATATTTGTGATATAACTAACTGAGAGTTGTTCACAAAATATGACTAAACATGAATACTATTCAAAAGTTAAACTTCCAGTTTTAAGTCTGACGAATTATGAGCTCTGAAGCTTTTACTTACTGCCTCACATTGAAGAAGAAGAAGTTGTTGACAAACTAATGTTACCCTTCCTAGGTTGAAAAAGCCAAGGCCACAGGTCAAATTTCTTACCTGAAAATCAAGGAGATGAGAAAAATCACTGTAATGGCATACATAGAGAGTGTGCAGTATTCTTGACGTCATTAATAAGAAAACTAATACAATAGCCAAAGAATTTAGGATTTCTGGAGATTAATGTACCTGGAAAAAGGGGAAGATGAATTCAATAATCTCTTTTTCTTTCCACAGTCAGGGGATAAATCACCAGACAATTCTCACACTCACAGGTCTTCTGGATGGAGCTGTGAAATGGCATGATACTAAGGAGATGTAAAGGAAAAGGCAATGGGAGCAAGTGCAGTAATTGTTCAGTGGACTGTAGGGTACTTCCTCTGCCTCCTGGTTTAATACCTTAGCAGAAAGGTGAAGTAAAACCACAGAGGAATGAGGCTGAAAGAGCTGATCCTTTCAGTATTGGTGAATAAGTAAATCTCTATTGGTGAATAAGTAAATCTCTAGGATAAACCAATGACAGTGAGGAGACAGACTTGAACCAAACATAGGAAAGTTTTTGCTCTGACATCTGTTGATGCAGTAAATAGAAAGTACAAATTGTCAACCTGCTTCTTAGAGCATAGCACACTGAACCCACTTACTTTCATCATTTTTGTACCTACTACCTGATGTATTACTTCTACACTTAGCAAACAGCCTCACAAAATGTCAAAAATAGTCTTAATGGTTAAAACAAATATAACAGATATTGTAGAGTTGTTGTGACAATATGACTGAAATTAAATGGCTAGTGACTCTAGAGGAAAAAAAAATCTCATCAAGGGTTCAAAATCAGGAGAATGATATAATTGTAGAGGTGGAAATCCTAAAGAAGGTCAAAGACACTTAACCTCATCAACAGTAACAGACATTAAGGCTATTTGGCAGGATGTAGGAGCCTTTGTCTGTGGAAAAATAAATGCTCATTCACTACAGAGAAAGCACTAATGACAGGCCATAAAAACACTCCCTTCTATGTAAAGCTTAGTGAACCAGTGTGTTAATTAGATTATCTTAGGGGACATAAGTGAGAGTTTGGTTTCAGGAATTCAGTGACTCCCAGGCAATTGCATTGGAGGATAGTCCCCATATGTGACCCACACAGGTAATGACCTTGCAAAAGGAGCATAGCTGGTATCTCCCCTTCAGTTAATGTTCTATTTCCAATAGAGCAACTCCCAAGGCCAAGTAATGCTGGGATAGAATTTCATGCATCATGGTGAGGACACAGGAAAGTGGAAGGGGCTGGAATATCCAGTGAGGATCAATTGAACTTCCCTTACTTCTTAACAGGGGAAAGTTAATCATCCTGCGTTTGTGAGGGTCTTTGATGGGTACACACAGGTGTTCTGTTTCCAAGATAGTTCATCAATAGATTCTGACACACACAAGTATTCTAAAGACCTTCAGTAAATATCAATGTGGAATCCTGAAACGTGTATGCACAATGAAAACTGATAAAATGCTGCATATCTAGAATACTGAAACTATGGGACAGTTGCAAAAGATGTGTCACTGCTGTAATTGGAACAAGAAAAGAAAAAGTAGCAAATGTGCATGCCTGGAACATTTAAAACAGCAGACAACATTTATGTAACAATGAGAGAAATGACAGATTTGTGAAACTTTAAAATGTGAAGGGAGAAATGTGACAAATCAAAAGAAAAACTAACATAAGGCACATTGTATCCATATTTATAAAATTAAGAGCAAATAATATTTGAAAATAACCAGAGGAAGGATGACACAATACCTTCAGGAACAAGATAAGACTAGCATGAAACCAAATTGAAACCAGGAAACAAGAAGATAATGGAAGAAAATATTAAAATGTTTGAAAAACTATCCAACATAAAAGCTCACTGTATTCAGTTAGTTATTCTTCAAATATTATCTGGGAAGAGCTTCATAGCTAGGTATATAGCTTAGTGGTGCCTCATCTAGAATTATTTTTAAAAGTTTTGCTTTTTTACATATTTATTCATATGTTTGTGTATGATTATGTTATGGAGGACATGTTATCTTATAGCTCAAGTGTGGCAGCTAATGCACAAATTAAATTTTTTTCTAGGACAACAAAATTCTTTACATTTAGTCTACATAAATCTTATATGTTGTGAATGATCAAAGACATTACTCAGGAGACACAACTGTTCAAGTAATACTAATGACCATTATCTGAGTTATAGTTCATTTTACTGGTAAGTTAGTGGAAGGATTTAATGTATTCAATCAATTCAATGGGAAAGAATTAGTGTCCCTTTCTAATATAACTGAATGGATATTTTAAGCATTATATTAGCTTCTGAACACCACAGAAGATAAGTTATTTCTGTTTTATTTAACACTAAAAGTGTTTGTTTACTATGATCTCCCTCACATAGTTCCTTGATAAGGGTGATAAGAGTGACATGTGACTTAAAGAACAAAGAAAGGTTTTGTAAAAGCATCCAGAACACGAAAGAAGTTGATGTCTTCCTTAGTTCATGCAAAATCAGACTCATAAAGCAGCAATTGTACATTACATATTTTTTAAATGTTTAGACATGAAAACCATCATCTTTCTCTTCAACACATCTTGTAATGTGTGAATATATATGAAAAAGAGATAGTTTAATAAACACAATTCACCAATATATTCTTATCTAAATTTGTAAATGCCACTTCAACACATCACTGGTGTGGGAGGTCCTTGTGTCTATGTGTTGCTTTTATTGGTTAATAAATAGGGAACTGGCTTGTCCTATCACATGAGAGGAGGACGGCATAGTTAGGATACACCATGGAGCCGCTGCCAGAGATAGACGTGCTGAAACTTTGATGGTAGGCCATGACCTCGTGGTGATACACAGATTAATAGAAATGGATTAAGTTAATATCTAAGAGTTAGCCAATACAAAGCTAGAGCTAATGGGCCAAGCAGTGATTTAATTACTACAATTTCTGTGTGATTAATTCTAGTCGCAACTAGCCAGGCAGCCAGAACAAACAAGTAAAGAAGACTTCTTTCTTAAATAGTGTTTTCTTCAGTCTTCCTTCAATTGGCCAGTACTATAATCCTCTTCATCTTAGTACAATTGAACAGCGTCAATATAGCAGACTCCTTCATCTAGTTTGGTGTCCTCTGTAGCCATAGTTTTGACATTTAGACATTCAAATGTTTAAAAAATTATTCACATACTGTAATAAAACTTCCCAAATGCTACCTGTCCCCTATAGCTTTGGTGGATTGTCTATTTGCAGTGAAGAGTCCATCCTTGTTCACCCGGAGTCTTCCAATTGAGTAACAGTAATTGAACACCCATGTGACCTTTAAAGTTTCAGATGATCATGGCTTAGCAATTGGCATTACAGATTCCTTATAATGCTCATAATCATTATTTTCAAGATGTACTCATAGGTCTCATCATGGAATTAGACAGTAGTTGTTTTATACAGCAATATGAAAGCATTGAATTTAAAAAGAAAATTGTGCAAGAGATGGACAAGAGAAGAATTAATGTTCAATCTTCTGTGAATATTCTTCCAATGAAGTCACGCAAAATACTCTAAATTCCCCAAACACTGAGTGTTCAAAATCTGTGCTGAATTTGCTTAAATTGAAGCCATTTAGAGCCTCTACACCTGTCTTTAATTCACAGTTTGTTTCACAAAACTCTGTATAATGATGATGATGATGATGATGATGATAATTATTAATAAAAATAATATTGAACCTGATTCAACTCATCCCCAACTCCCTGTCTTCCAAATAAACCCTGTACAAATGCCTCTCACTGTATATCAAGTGCATAGACACCTGTAATCCTTATGCTGTGGAATGGAGAGAACTCAGTGTTTCCAGGTGACATCTAAAGTTCAGTATGTATTTATTATGAACCACAATAGACAGCAGTGTATGATGTCAACTTTACAATGACACCATTCTCATTATATAAGAGATGTTATTAACACTAGCAGTAAGGTGTATACTCAAAGCCACAGATCCATACAGAAGAAGTTGCACCACTCCTACAAGGGAATAGTAGTAGGAGTCAACAGTTAAACAAAAGCTAGTCTTGTGTGGAAACTCTCAATACATTAAAATTTGAAATTGTTTGATTATACATCAAATTTTTGAAAAATATATATTAAATAACAGAAGCAAAAAAGGTAATTATCCTACTTCTCAGGGTATCTCTTCTGCTCTTTCAGGGTTAAGAACACTCATAGATTTACCAAGGAGGAAACACTAGTGTTACCCTCACTATTTCTACATTTGGCATGATATTCACATTAAATCATAACTACCTTCTGTAATAAGCATCACAATATTTCTTTATATAAAAATGACCAAATTCTTGCACAGAAGATAAGTGTGAATTCAACATTCAGAAAAAAATGTTCATTAGCACACAGTTAGTCTTTGACCAAAACTGTATTCTTAAAGTATAATCCAATGAGTGCAGTGAACTCTCACCTCTCACTTTAATTTCTGAGACCCTCTGGACCTTGTACTGTAAATAAAGTATTATTTGCACATACTGATTTTGTATACTCACCTTTAGTAGGTTCATGTTTTTATAAACTGAAATAACTTTTCTTTTTCCAATAAGTTGGTCAGAGTTCTTTTCAATGTTTTTTATTTTTGAGGTTAAAGAATAAGTATATAATTTTGCCCTCCCCCTTTTCTGTCTCCATTCCTCCCATATACCTCCTCCTTGCTCTCTTTCAATTCCATGGCCTCTTTTTCATTGATTATCACAATTTCTATGACATAAGTAGTGCAATGGCCCTGTCAAGCCTGAAAAACACTCATTTTCTATAGCCATTCACTACCTCTAGCCTTCGAATTTTTTGCCAACTCTTCTGCAACAATTCCTAAACCTTTGGCGGGATTGTAATTCAGGTGCCTCATTTAGGGCTGAGCACTTCACACAGTCTCTCTTATTCTTTACCCATTGACCACCTGTGTGCCTCTGTATTAATCACTATCTACTGCAAAAGAATATTCTCTGATGAGGTAATTGATGTTCTAATCTATGATATAAAGGTAAGTACTTAGTAGTTGTTTAATACTATATCCATTTAGTAGATTATATCATAATCAACAGAGGAGATCCTATAACCATTAAAACTTCTTAAAAAATTATTCTGTGTCTTTATATCATGTATCTTGATCCCATTCATTTCCCTGTCCTTCACATCTATCTGCTGTCTGCTCCTGTGCCTCCCCAAATAAACAAAATTTAAGAGAAAAAGGAAAAATATAAAAAGGAAAAAATTTAAAAGTCTAATTATTGAAGTTTCAGTGTAACACAATGAGACACACTGTAAATACCTTTGTCCATATATCTTTACTTGCAAGTATTCATTGCAAAGGGTCATTGGTCTGGTTCGAGGATTCTGTTTATACTACACTATTGATGTTGGGTCTTCATAGGACTCTTTTTGGGTATCCTGCTGTTGTCCTGTATTGTGGATATCATGCAGTTTTGTGTACTTAGATCAGGTTCCCCTTCATGCTCCAGCAGGTCATAGATGGGGTGGATATTGAGACAGGCCAAGACATAGCCCTCTGCCTGACCTGCACAGCTATAGAGTTGGTCTGCCAATGAGAAATGGGGACAGTTCTATCATGTTTACAACTTTGGGGATGGATCACTCACACCTGTACTAATAGGGTTGGCTCTCCCACTCTTACCATTAAAAATTTAAAAACAAAAATCTTGGGGATTAAATGGAAATTACAGAAATGGGAAAAATAAAATGATGGTGGTGAATAGGGTCAAATATAGGATGTTACTGCAAAAAAATATATCTTTATGAAAACCATCAATATGTACAATCAACATGTCAATTAAAACTATACGATCATGACTCTATAGATTTCTTTATTTGTTTCTCTTTTTTGCCTTTCTTTTTGTTTTCTGAGAAGTGGTCTCTGACTGCAGCACAGAATGGCCTTGAATTAGTGAAAATTTCTGCCTCTGCGAGCCATTTTCTGGGATACCACGCATGAACCACCACATTAGTTTTAACATATTCAAACTCATATTTCATGTTACATAGGATTTTCTTATTTACTTATTTTATTTAAAACTATCTTCTTTGTAATATTATAAAGTTTTATATAATAACATCTCTCCATCATCCCTCTGCTGGTGGAATATCATCCTTATCTCAATCAGAGCAAACTTCTGGATTTTTGTAAGTCAAAAGACATTGTTCTGATTACCCTGGGCATCCACTGGGATAAATACTGGAATATGGACATTAGAAATGAAGCCTCTGGAAAATAATTGATGGAATATTTTCAGTCTTGCAATTCCACATTCCTGGAGTTCATATTTAAATCAACTACAGACAGAAAATTTTCACTTTGGAGAAAATGAAAAATGTTAGTATTGTTGCAGGCTTCAGATGTACATTTGGGAAACCATGGTTTCCGAAGTTCATAACAAGCCAAATACATAGATTGAGGAATTCATTCTCCCTCCGCTGTTATTCTAGGGTAGATCTGAACACTCCTATTCCCCTGGATGATCCAGTTCTTGCTTCTATCGCAAAAACTACAAGTGAACTCCAGCTTGGTTGCCCTTCTCTACCAGCTGCAGCGTGGGACTGCGGTCCTTGCAGAGTCTCAGTGAGGCACAGATCAAAGAGAACGTGCAGATGATAAGTGAGATGGCAGATTTTTCTCACCTTAAGAAAATTATCATTTGTAGTACTTCTCCAACTCAGAAGACTTGTCTGAATTTAATCTTTCTATCTTATATTTCCAAGCAAGAGTACTTTATATACATTTAAAGCATTTTACCCTCTACAGAATCACCATTGTTTGTATTGCATATTTTTATATTTTCATGAGAGTCCTCGTTTGGTTTTCTAATAAATAGATAAATATATTTTTATGTCAGGAAGTTCAGTCATGAAGGTGGCATTCATAATCTACTTCTGCTACCTTATGGTATTAAAAAGAGAGAAAAGTGAATGACACAAATTTTAATTTTATGTACTCTGTAGATCACGGGTGTTTTCCAGAGTTTGTTTCTGTGGCTGATGTTGTGTTTGGGGGGTATGGTTTATTTTGTGGTTATTATGGGTTTTCTGAGATAGTCTAGCATCCAGGCTGCTATGTAGTTGAAGATAACACTAAATTTCTAATTTTCCTAATTCTATCTTCTAAGTCTGAGACTAATGGCATATGCCTCCAAACATCTTGCTATGTGTAGAATTTTCTGTTTTAAAAGGTAGCAATTTGCCAGATTCTAACAGGAGTGTTTACATATTTGTTTAATATTGCCTGAAACTCTTTGTTACTTTTAAGGTCATGGTCTTTTGACAATAATGTAATGCCTAATTCTTGATAATAATAGGAATTTTCTATTATTTAGATGAGCTTTTACATGTTGCATTTTTATAATTTTCACTCTGGGTATTTTGTATAGATTATGTTTCGTTTATTGATAAAAATACATGCTATAGGTCTTTTAAAATAATACTTTAAGGGATTTTTGGGGGGATTTTTTGCAACATAATTTCAGGGTTATCTTAGAATTTGCTCTCTAGACCATGCTGGTCTTGAGCTCACAGAGATTCACCTGCCTCTCTCTCCTGAGTTCTGCGATTAAAGACCTGATCCGCCACCCAGTTTCTTTTCATTCTTTTTCCCTGGAACTAGTACTGTAGGACAGACTGTCCTCAAACTCACATAGATCTGCCTGCCCCTGTCTCCCAAGTGCTGGGATTAAAGGACTTTGTATCCACCTTCTGGCTAAGTTTTTTTTTTTATTGTATGAAGGGTTTAATTATGACTTTCCCATATTCATAATGTATGTTGAACATATTTTCCCATTACTCTTTATTCTTCTCACTCCTTTCATTTCCTTCCATTCCCCTTCAACATCCCTCTGTTCTACATTTTGATTTAATCTAAGTTTTAGCAGCACTGAGGGTGAAACCCAAGACCTTATGCATGACAGGCAAATGCTTCACCAAGTGAACTAAACCCCAGCCTAAAACACAAGTCTTACACTTGTATAAACAAACCCCAAAAAGGCTTACCATGGGTTGTAGAAGTTTTCCTTAAATTGATGGTTCTTGAACAAAGTGCCCCAGAACTATGAACACTTGACAACTGGGCAGATTTCTGGTGTGTTCACAGACTTTCTCACTCAGGACCTCTTCCCCTGCAGAACAGTATTTGCATGGTCTTTCCAGCATGATTCTCAGTTGACCGACTAGATAAACACCCTAAAATGATGTGGGTATTCTGATTTCTGATCTTTTCTCTAGACTCACCTCTTTCTTGTCTAATCTCTCCATGTTCCCCAGAGATTGCTGCCTGTTATTTTTTTTTCAGTGCTGAGGATTAAATCTAGGTGTTGGGCATGCATTTACCAGTGGGCTGCATCCCCAGCTTTGTCCTACTGTGCTTTCTATCCATCAACTCCCTTATGGGCCTTGCTGTGGATCCTTCTGCCCAGGCTATCTTTCCTGCCTCCCTATTGTTGATGGCCTTTTCCTCAGCCCATCTTAGTCTTCCAGTTTTATCATAAGACATCCTGATGTGTTTCAAATACAGAGGGAGATTTAAGGAGTTTTACAATCCATGTCTATCACTTAAACTCATCAGTTGGTATTTGATTGAATTTTTTATTTTCTTTTTCATTATCACTTATATTAACTTTTAGATCAATACTAGTGATTTATGTACTCATATTTTCAATATGTTATCAATTATAAAATATCCTGCTGATTAAACTGCCCAAACTGTATTAAAGATGACCTTCTGGAAACCAGTCCTTAGTTCCTTTGAATATGACATTGTTAATATTATTAGAATGTCCATTTAAATTGTGTTCAAAATAAGATTTTCATATTTTAACTATTCTTTCTTCATACATGGGAAGAAAACTATATAGATGATGATTAATGAATTATATTACCCATTTAGAAAATTGTACTCCTGGTTTAGATGGTCTAAGCAATGCTATTTTCTTCTTTAAATTACATCAGATTTCTTTCCTCCATTCCTTCCACTCAAATATCCCTTATTTGTATATTGTGGATGGATTCAATATGTGGAGGGGTTTTGAGTGATGCCATTCCTGGCATTCATTTTTCACTTGAGTGTTTGGATATCTTTGTATTTTATGGGAGTTGAAAATTTTCAAGCAGTTCATCTTCACAGTTGGTTCAGTCTCTTGCATTTACAATGTGCACATTGGCAAACATACAGTCCAAATACGTAAAATATTTCCTATCTGTGTGGTAGGTGTTTGAATTTCAGTTGAATTCAGAGGATATGAAAGTCCTTGATAGCCTGAACAAAAATCTGCGCTATGTAGCTGGGGCAATGGAAGTAACTTTGGTAATATGCTTTGATGCATTTATTTTCAAGTGGAATGCTTTTAAAGTTATCTGAATAAAGATAAAGAGAGCCAAGGTATTCTGAGCCAAGAATTAGGAGAAAGGTCTTCTGGAATTATTTCTAGTCTGTTCAGAGTTCTGACCTTTTAGCAACAGGGTGAGAAGCCTGAGGGTCACCTTGATCTGCTGTACAATTTCATGGAGTATGCTGGGACAGCCTGTATTACTGCTGGGTCTCCATTTTTTCTTCAGTCTTTTGAATCTGCATGCCCTGTACATATGTACTCTGGGTATTTTAAGAAATCCACTGAAACATTTCCAATATCAATGTCATGCCATTTTTTTTAGTATTTGTTTAATTCCTGATCATATTAAAAGGATGACCATCAACTCTGTAGTCCATGCCATAGCCTGCATATGAAGTTATTCACTAGATTCAGGAAACCTAATGGTTTTTAATAGTTTGAAAAACTTCCCTTGTTTCCTGCTGTGCTTTCAGTCAGAAGCTAAATGCTCTCATTTTGAGACCTGCTGGGTTATGTGTTCAGTAACACATTTGGCCCTGATTTCCTGAGATGGAAACAGGCCAATTCAGAGGATTAGAAAATGATAGAAAAGACATTTAAGACTCAGAAAAGCTTAGGGAGGCATTTGACTTGTAAATTACAAACCTTAGTTTGATCTCCTGAGCTAATATCATATTACTATTGTACTAGTATATACTAATATTATATCAGAACTCATATTTTGCCATTACTATTTCTAATGGAGCACCTTTTCCTCCACTGTGTGATTGTTACTGTATGGAGATTCTTTACATGCATCTTCTTAGATATGGGATTTTATCTTTATTTCTACTTCTGAGTCAAATACCTTATGTTATGTGTGGTAGGCAGTTAACAAATAATTGATTTAAAAATCAAAATGTGACTGTTAGTAGTAATTTCATCTCCTCAAGTCATATGTTCTCACAGAGTATGTAGCTTGGCTTCTTCATTTTAAGACAGATAAACCAGTTTTTTTTTTTAATTGAGAAACTATACTAGAGAGAAGAGATTGTTTCTTTGCTTTGTTGATCGATGCATGTTTTATCATCTGGTTCTACATTTCCTGAGTTTCAGGGAAAGGAGAAATACTTTATGGTGTGGGAGAATTGTCTGTATTCTGTCAATCATGATTTAAATAAATGCTGATTGGCCATTAGCCAGGATGTATAGGTGGGACAACCAGACAGGAAGTAGAGGTGGAGCAAGGAGAATAGGAGAATTCTGGGAAGCAGGAAGCTCTCTGGGGATTCCTCCCCAGACCAGGGAAGAAGCAAGATGTGACCTGCCACGCTGAAAAAGGTTCCAAGCCATGTGGCTGAAATAAATAAGGATAATGGGTTAATATACATTATAAGAGCTAGTAAGAAGCCTAAGCTAATAGGCCAATCAGTTTATAACCTAATATAGACCTCTCTGTGTGATTTCTTTGGGGCTTACTGGCTGTGGAACCTGGGCAGGACAGAAACCCCAACAAGCCTGGCCCTTCATGTTACAACTTTACTGTTGTTTTATTTGCAGTTGGAAAGCATTGTTTATGAAAGTAAGAAACACTGTCTCTATGCCTTACCCAAAAAATGAAAAATATATACTTCCAAACTAATATCAGAGTCATAGAAATGACTCCTTCCAGAAACAGAATAATCAAATGCAGTATGAAATGCTTTTTGTCTTTGCAGTTTTCCTGGCCACACTAAATTTCCATTTTCTGATGGATATTAATGAGTGACAACTTCTGTTGGACACCCTGTGGGATGGCCAATGGACAGCGCTGTAGGAGACCACTCACATGCCAATAACTGCAATTTGTCACTTCTGTTCCATAGCAATTCAGCCTTGAATTGCTACAAAACTTTAAAGAAATAAAAAACAATCAAAGAAAACTCTGTCCCATTCTGAAAATAAATTAAAAAAACCACTTTCTTTAGTATTTGAGAGTGTCAGTATATTAATTGAATGCTTTGTTTACTTCTGATCCATTATGACCATACAGTGATTTGCCAGGAAGTTTATATCCAAGGAAAGTAACAGTCATTTCATACACAGTTCTTACAGAACATGAGTCAGTAGTTTACATCCTTTGAGGAGTTGCAATTATCAAATACTTCTTAATATGTGTTTCTCCATCTTAAGAATGAAGAAACACAATTTATATAGTCTTAGAGATAGGTGTACATAATGAGAAGATGAACCAATACATCTGGGCTCCTGTGCAATGGCTTGGGGACCAAAGTTCCAAGATTTAGAGATACAGGGTGTGGTAGGTGAGGGTTCAAGGAGGTGACAGATGAACTTTCCTGAGATCATGAGATCTCAAACCGCAGTAAAATGTAGAGGGTGAAAAGTTGATCATGCTCCTTTTGGGTATTTTCCTCTTTGTGTTTTGAGAATAAAAGTAATCTTTCAGAATATACCCTGTTTAGAATCCAACATCTGCCTCTTCATAGCCTACTCTGATGAAGGGAATGGGGACTTTCAGAGAGGTAGGAGACTTGAGAGGTGGCCTGTTGTCCCCTGGACACTATTTGATCAAGGGTCACGAAGAAATGAATGAGCCAACCTTTTTGTCTCTATATCTTCATTGACTTTGTCCCCATATATTACTGTTGAAATCAGAGGTCACTTACATCAGGATTGAGGAGTAATGAGTGGTTAAATTTATTATAAAACTATCAGATAATGCTTGATAAAGACATAGTGTTAAATAAATGTTGATTCTGTTAACTTTCACCTTCCTATTTAGAAGCCTGACAAATTCAGTAAAAACTATGAACAAATTGGATGGTGGTGGCACATGCCTTTAATCCCAGCAGAGAAAAATGTATAGCTCAATAAAATTAATTTTAAAAAATTAAATTAAAAAACTATGAACAAATTAAAAAAACCCTTTGCTCTTGAAGCAAAGCTTTGTAAATGTATTATTTTCCTGATAAATCAGCCAACTTTATTTCTTAATTAAAAACATAGGAAGCAATATCTAAAACACAGAAAGACAAGTTTAATGTTTTAAATACCTATCAGTTTGCAAAAATATACCAAAACATTCTCAGCTATATATACATACATGCACACAAACATATATACATACATGCATATATATATAGCAAATATAAATTAATCATTTTTGTTAAATATATGTATTACTGTAACAATCATTTAGAAATTGATTTTTAAAAGCATTAACTTTTTTAGTTCATATGATAGCCAAAGCAAGATAAAACCCCAAAGTACGGCTTTATTTTCTATTGTCCTCTTTTGAGCCATTTGCTGCATATAATCTTATTAATGAATTTGATGGTGACTCAGTAAAACAAACAAATCATGATTAATCATGACTCAGCAGTAAATCAAACCATGACACAGAAAAAACACCAACCATGACCCAGGAATAGAGTAAAAACGACTCAGAACAGTAGTCAAACAACAGTAAATATAAACAACTCAGCATAATATCAAATGACAGTTCATCACAATAGTAAACTATGCTTCTACATAGTGAAGGACAGTTCAATAAAATAAACTTTGGATTGGTCGTGATCAGTGTTAAGACTGTGAGTTATTCATTGGGTAGGAACTAGGTATAATATTAAGTTCATAATTAATCCTGGATTATGGGTTTAGTTTAAGGGTAAGGCTTATGTATAAGATTAGAGATTAGGATTTAGGGTGATGGTGAAGAGCTAGGGCTAGAGTTAGATACTGAGATTAGGATAAGAGCTAAAATAATGGTTAAGAATTATAATTCAGGTTATGAGTGGGTTAGAGACTATTGTCTTTTCCAAAGCATCAAATCCTTAGGCCCATATTTTAAAGTCAAAATACCTTTCTTAGCAGTTCTCGGAATCAAATGTCTTTCTCCAGTCCAGAACACAAAAGACAACACAATCAACATAATAACATATATCTGTACACATTCTATCTTTTTGAGGCCCTCAATTCACTCTCTACCTCCTCGTTATTACTTCCTTACTGGCCAGTCTTTCAGAGGGCATCCCTCAGAGCATCTCTGTGGATGAAAACACGCATACTCCTTTTAATCTGACTTGGCTTGTTCCCAGTCGGGAACATTTAAACCCCCTCCTATAATAAACCAGGGGCTAACTTGAGCTATTGTTTGTATGAAATCTTTGGCTGTCTTCCTTGTTACTTCCATGCCTTGTTGCTTTAAGAGTTTAAGTTACTTTTTGAGGCCTTTAATTCACCCTACTGCCTCTTTATACTTGCTAATATTTGGAAGATGTCCCTCAGTGTATCTCTGGGGATGAAATAAAAAACATTACCTTCCCCAATATGCTCCTTGATTTAGCCGGCAGATGGAGAGACCCTGTTCACATATCCCCACTTTCCAGATCTCAGTGGGACCTCCAGTGCAGCCTGGATGCTGAGATTGGCAGGGGGTGCCAGGATTGAGACATGGAGGCTTCTTTTCAGGTGAATGAACAGCAACCTTTATTTTGCCCCAGCTAAAGCCTTTTATACTGGGAAGCTTCTGTGGAAAACCACTGGCCAGAAAGAACACAAACATCCTTGTCAATTACATACTACAAGGAAGTTCCACTGTTGGTTGGGGGAGTGAGGGCAGTTAGATCACAACACAAAATGTAGTACAAGAAAAAGTAAAACAGAAAAAAATAAAAAAAAAAGAGAAAGAAAAAATACTAGATTAGAAAAATGGCAGGGTTGAGTAGGCTTATTTTTAGGACTGCTAATATTAAGTCTTCCAGTGGTGTGGTTAGTGAGCGAAGGTTACATTCTCTTGTGATTCACAACAATCAAGCTTGTCCCACTTGAGTGTGGGCTAGGGCAGGCCAGGGGTCATTCTTCAGCCTAATTTTGACTGCATTTGTAATCAATTAAAACACAACCTGCTGAATACTATTGTGAGGGACTTTTTTGGTTAGAATATTTGAAACAGAAAGACCTACCATAAATACGGGTGGTACATTCTGGTGGCATCTCAGACTAAAGGACTTGAAAGAAGGAATTATTTTTTGGCATGGTTCTTTAGATCTCCCTGTGTGGTCAAAGGTCCTGCCAAAACTGATGATCATCCTTGCAGCAAGGAAGGACTTTTTTTTAAACCTCACATCAACTGTGAAAGCTACAGATGCAGGAGACCAGGATCTCCCTCTAGCTGCAGCCTCAGCATGGCAGCAGCCTCCATTGTCCCAAGAGCGATGTGGAACATGGCCTATGGAGTTTAAGATGGAAATACAGTCTCTTTTGGAGTCATATTTGTGATATTTTTGATTAAGAATCTGTGGAAGTTGTTGGGCAGTGGTGGCACATGCCTTTAATCCTAGCATTCAGGAGATAGAGGCAGGTGGATCCCTGTGAGTTTGAGGCCAGCCTGGTCTACAAAAGCTAGTTATAGGACAGGCTTCAAAGCAACACAGTGAAAGCCTATCTCAAAAAACCAAGTAAATAAATAAATAGATAAAAACTAAGAATTTATATCTGATTAGCTGATTAGGTGGCACAGAAGAATTAGCTATAATTCACAAAACCAGCACATTGAGGTGAATTCTTCTTGAATGTGTTTCCTCAGGTCAGCATACAGGAGTTATGGTCTGGAGGGATTTAAGACTGCATCTCAAACTGGAAGCTGAACTTGATAATGTGAAAGAATCTATCATGTGGTTCTATTCTTGCCAGTATGAGAGCTGAAGACTTAAATGATTGTGAAGAACAGCTAACACTTGGCATCACATGACAGATTCAGACTCCCTGAGAAGAGGACAAGAGACCATTGAAAGTGTCACCTCAGGTGCATTGTAGGCCTCCAGCATAAAGGTGATGCCAGGAAGTGAACTGATTACAAAGACAGTGGCAGGTGCAGAGTGGAGTTTCGTTGAGTCCATGAGATAAGCACAGTGTGTATTGATGTGGAAGAGAGGGAAGAGTGGAGCTGTACAGACCTAAACAGAGTACTCCCAACAGAGGAATCTAAAGTGGCTGAAAGACACTTAAGGAAATGTTCAACATCCTTTGCCCTCAGAGAAATGCAAATCAAAACAACTCTGAGATTCCATCTTACACCTGTAAGAATGGCCAAGATCAAAAACACTGATGTCAACTTATGCTGGACAGGTTGTGGGGTAAAAGAAACATTCCTCCATTGCTGGTGAGTGTGCAACCTGGTACAGCTGTTTTGGATATCAGTCTGGGGATTTTTCAGAAAATTAGGAAACAACCTACCTCAAGACCCAGCAATACCACTTTTGGGTATATATCCAAAGGATGCTCCATCATACCACAAGGACATGTGCTCAACTATGTTTATAGCAGCATTATTTTTCATAGCCAGAACCTGGGAACAACCGAAGTGCCCCACGACCCAAGAATGGATAAAGAAAATGTAGTATATTTACACAATGGAGTGCTACATAGCAGAAAAAAATAATGATATCTTGAAATTTGTGGGCAAATGAATGGATCTAGAAAACATTATATTGACTGAGGTTACCCAGACCCAGAAAGACAAATATCATATGTACTTACTCATGAATGGCTTTTAGACATAAAGCAATTCACAACAATTCACAACCCCAGAGAACCTAGATAACAACAAGGACTCTAGGAGAGACTTACATGGTTCTAATCTACATGGGAAGTGGAAAAATACAAAAACTCCTAAATAAATTGTGAGCATGGTGATCATAGGACAGGGTAGAAGGGAAGGAGAGATGAAGGGAGGGAAGTGGAGAAAAAAATATAGCTCAATAAAAAATAATTTAAAAATATTGGACGGTAGTTTGTATTAATAGCAATATAAGATTTGCCAGTGGTCAAGTCAGGGGAGCGGCAGAAGGCAATAGGTAAGACCCTAAGAGCCTTGGCCCCAGAATGTTTCTTTTCTTAAATATTTATTTATTATGTATACAATATTCACTCTGAGTGTATGCCTGAAGGCCAGAAGAGGGCACCAGACCTCATTACAGATGGTTGTGAGCCATCATGTGGTTGCTGGGAATTGAACTCAGGACCTTTGGAAGAGCAGGCAATGTTCTTAACCTCTGAGCCATCTCTCCAGCCCCCATGAATGATTCTTGCTACTGTATATATTTGCATGTTTGCCATTGCCACTTTTCTTGGTGTCTGGAATTATATAAATGGGCATGGGGAAATTCCCACTGCCCTTAATGCAGTA
>PVIU01022402.1:0-29454 GCA_004026605.1 Ondatra zibethicus
AAACAAGCTTTTTTTTTTTTTTTTAACTTTTCTTTGACTCACTGTCTTCTGTGTGTTTGTTTTGTCTTAGTCTGGTTTGTTTTTATTTTATTATTATTTTAGATGCTGGTTTATATTCTAATGAGAGAGAGAAATGATAAGAGTGTGAATTTAGGTGGGTGGGGAAGTGGAGAGGATTTGGGAGTACTTGGGGAAGGGGAGATTGTAATTAGGATACAGTGTATGAAAAAAACTATTTTTTTTTAAAAAATGAGTTTCTATTTTTTACAGGTATTTACAAATTTAGAAGAGTGTCATGCACAGCTTATGAGTCTAGTAGTTTCCATGGTGTTGAGGATTTCTTAGCCTCTTTTGGTCAGTGAAAATAAGTAATTGTATATATTAAAAAAGGAAAAACTAAGGCTAACATCATGGGGACCTTCTCCGAATTTCTTGTTTTGTTTCTGTGGAATCAATTGTTAAATTTCCTTCTGAGAATTCTTCAAATAATCTGATTGCATAATCTTGAATGTTAGGGGAAAAATGTTGCCTCATTAGATCATCTTTTTGATTGTTTATTGTTGTTATTGTTTTCTTAGGAATGTTTGTGAAGATAAAATATGTCTGTCTAATGGAGAGTGAAGTAAGCTTTGCTCTGCTCTGTTCTCCCTCCCTGAATTTTGGGAAATGTAAGCATGTATGTCTTTTATTTTACTGCAGATTTTCATAAAAGAATGGGCTTTAAGTGGCTTATTAAGGGTTGATTTCATTGAATATATCAAACAATTTATTTTATCACAAAAAGTATTTATAAAATCTCAGTCCCACCAGAGCTAAATGATCCTTTGAGTAACTGAGTGGGATTGCTTGTTCAATCTACTATATTGCAAGTGTAGTGACCGTAAATCCTGATGTATAAACACACTGGACTGGCAAGATTCCAGATGTCTTTCAGTGTATAAATTCATGTAGACTAATTTAGAAAGGTTATAATTTTTTTCTTTTTTCTTTTAGTCTTTTAGGAGGTCCACTATCCAGCTCCCAAATTATGACAAGGAGACAAATTCTTACTTAGAAATACCCAGCCTTAGCCTGGCTTGCTTCTAGCAGGCTTTTCTTAAATTATCCTGTCTACCTTTTTTCTCTGGGCTTTTACCTCCGTGACTGGCTGTGTGGCTTAGTGGCTGGCCCTGGCATCTTCCTCTCTTTTTTGCTCCTTCCCCTTCTTTCTTTTTCTCCTAATTATTTTCTCTGCCTGTCAGCCCCACCTATTTCTCTCTCCGACCTAGCTATTGGCCATCCAGCTCTTTATTAGACCAATTGGGTGTTTTAGGTAGGCAAAGTAACACAGCCTAACAGAGTTAAACAAATGCAGCATAAAAGAATGCAACACAACTTTGCATCATTAAACAAATTCCACAGCATAAGTGAATGTAACACATCATAAACTAATATTCCACAACAAAAGTAGCTGCAGTTATGCTTATGATTTAAAAAGTAAATATGGTTTTAATATAAGATTTAAAATGAATTTGGCTGAAGAAAAACAAAATGAATTACTTTGAAATCTAGATAAATATTTCTTTGAAAATATCTTGACTCCATAATGTCTGTCTGTGGGAACATTTTCTTTCCCTTCTTCATGTGGATCTCAGGGATTGTCCCCAGGTTGCCAGGTTTGGCAACAAGTGTCTTTATACACTGAACCAACCTGTTGGTCCATAAAGTTTTTAAATACAAAGTAAGTCATGGAATTAACAGAAAAGCTTGATGTTTTCCTTATAGTCCTCTAAGTAGAATGATGATCTGTTAACTATCACAGTTCAAAAGCCATTTAAGTGTAATAATTTAAGATGTAGTCATTATGTTATTTATCATAAATTTATAGGTCAGATATGTGACCCTTGGATCTTTATGGTTTCACTGACTTGTTCTTGGTCCCCCTGTACAACTATTTATCTGTCTGATGTAATTGACATGTGTGGGGTGACCCATTTGCTCTCCATCATTAGAGGGATAACTAGGTCTCAGGCTCTCCAGTTGGCTAGACTAACCTTGCTCTTATAGGGATGGGAGGAAAAATAGAGGATCTCTTACAGCCTAGGCTCAAGAGTAGCATATCACTACTTCTGCTACCTACCATTGGCCAGATGAAGTTAAGGAATCAAAAAAGAAAATAAATGCCCCAGTAGTTGGAGGAACTCAATACACACCTAAAAAGGTACAGATAAGTAGGTAGGGGCAGGAAAAATCCCCAGCATCATTTGATTAAAAGTATGTTTTGTTAACTAATTCCAGGATTTTCAAAAGCTTCCATCAACTATGACATCATGCTTGGACTCCAGAGTTGATTATGTCAGTTAGAATGAGATAGGGTCCTTTAGTATATCTTTGTGATTTGGAGTCTTGAAAATTAAAAAAAATAAAACAAGTTAGGGCATCTTTTCTTGTGGAGACATACAAATTAGAGGCTTCTTCAAATACTCAGCATAGAATTGAAGGTATGGCGAAGATAACTACAAGTGGTACCCATGGGCTGGAGGGAATAAAGTGACAGTCACTGATGGTTTGCACAGTGTAGACTCTGCCAGGAACACACTGCATTTGCCCTGTCCTGGGTTGTGGAACTTCTCTGTGCTCAGATCACGGACTTGCTCCATGGGATTCTTCTTCCCCCATTTGCTTCTCCTGCAGATGGAGCAGGGTTGTATTTCATTTCTCCCCTCTCTCCCACTCACAGCCCAGTTATCCCAGATAATTTGGAATCTGTACTGATTTCCTGCCAATAAGAAGGTTGAACAGTGGGACTTTTTATATTTTAACAATCTCTGTCCCCTTTTGTCCAGAATGGTAGTATGTTTTCAAAGATGCTTCCTGAAAAACTTCTGTGATCTTTTAAGAATTGAATGAAGATTCAAAGCCTACTGCTTTTGATATTTTTTTCCCCTCTCGATGCATTGTTACTTTGTGACGGCTTCGGTGGAACCACAGTCTTATGATTCCTACAGTCCTTTTAGCTACGATAGAAAACCAATTAGTTATTCTCTCTTCTGTCAGGTGTTTTAACCCTTGATATAATCTTTGTCCTCAGCCAGGGGACCCAAGGCAGAGAAAGACAGTTCTCTTTTCCCAGGCCTGATATGGGTTGTGATGTTGCCTCCAAATTCTTTTCTCAGACAAGTGAGTTATGTCTTCAACTCATCACTTTGTCCAATCATATCTCAGAGTTAGAAAACTTTCACTCATTGATCAGCCTACTCTTCCTTCAAATCTAAAAGCTGATTTAGGTACTTCCTTCACTCCCCAAGGACACTAGGCAACTGCTTTGTCTATTTCTACTATTCCATAATCTAGCTCACAGCTTTCATCCACTTGTGCTGCCCCCAGACTGTTCTCCCGGGTTTTATTATTAACAGCTCGCTCTCTCTTCTCCCAGCCTTTGCTTCTTATTCATTCCCAAAGCCAATGGTGTGTCTTATGTCTGCTAAGGCAGCTTGCCATCCTTGGTATTCATTTTTATATTCTTTTGATATTGTTGTGTAGTAACCCAAACAACAACCACGAGTATTTAGAAAATCTCCAGCTTTATAGTTTTTCTTACAGGCTTTATAGACTGGCTTGGTAGGTTTGGTCCTGTTTGGGCTTTTAGACACCTGTCAGTCATTCAGTAGACTATCTGGGGGTTGCCTGAAGTAGGATGTCTGGGGTTGGTTGCTCTTAGCTGGTGGAGAAAACATGGTTATTATGTAGCAGACCTGTCTGGGATTGTCCTCACAGTGCCAAAAAATTAGAGAAGAAATGTACCAGGTCTTTGGTTGTGTCATTCCAGCACCTCAAACCATAAGAGAAACCTATATTCCAGGACAAAGAAATAGATTTTACTACCTGATAAAAGAAACTTCATGGCAAAAGCATGGGTGCACAGAAAGAAACAAGTGGAGGAATGGTGCACTTTTTACATCACTCGTCTATAATCCCAAACTCCCAGAAGCCAGTTTCCGAATGTAATACAGACATTTCCTTACCATTTTGCTTGCTTATAAGAAGATAATATGGGGCCAGTTCTACAGGCTACCAGAGGTGTGACTCCTACCATCTTTTCTTAAAGGGAAACTGTTGCATTTAAGGCATACTAGAGATTGTGGCTACATGAGGTCCCATTGTCTTTCACTGTTGATAATGGACAAATCTAAAATACATTGAAGTTCCTTATTGTTGAAACAATAACTTCAGTCTTTTTAATTGGGACATAACCTTGCAGCAATAGAAAAAAGATGTTACTAACCCTACAACTTCCTCCAAAAGCTGGCTTTCTTAATAAATATAACATAAGGCACTGTTAGGCATGATGCTTTCACATGTTTTAGACGAGGAATAATAGGATTAATGTTGTAGTTGAGCTGTGTTTTCAATTTCACTAGGATTTTGTTCTCAGTTGCTTTGTTTTCCCCCCAGCTTTCCATGTGAACTGTGTTAGAATAAAGGATTACACCAGGCAAGAAAAGAGACAAGCCCTTAGCATTTGAACTTATAAAGAGACACTTAACACAATATCAAAAGCTTTGACTCTGACATAAACTAGAGACTAATCTGGAGGCTTAGCAAGAGCGTTCTGTCTTTAGGAACAAAGGTGAAGTCAGTTGACTGAAGGAAGGAATGGTTTGGCAAGGGAGGAGAATAAAGTTGGTTGTGAGTCCTACCAGGGTGGAAGCCCTTTGTGTTAGGGAAACAACAAAAACCTGAAAGTCGTTCGCAGTGCCTGTAAGAAGCATCTATCTATGGAATCACCTGTTCCTCTAAAATGTCCCAGGTGTAAAGCTGGAGCAGGAGTATAACTCTAATGAACAGAGATGCGCAAGCATGTAGGTCCTACATCTCCGTGAAGGGAGGGAAAAGCAGATGGGGATGCCTGAAGATCCCAGTAAGGGCTAGAGAGCTGAAAGACTTTAGGCATCTTGTAGGCTTTTTAGAAAAACAAATGAAGACAGGGTCTTGCTATGCAGCCCATGCTAGACTTGAGCTAGGGATCCTGCTGTGTCCACTTCCCAAGTCATGTCCTAACATTATAGGCATGCATTTAGGAAGCACTATACTTCTGTTATGTGGTGCACGGAACACAAGGACTGGGGGCTAAAAGATTTGGGGGTGCTGTGGGTGTCCATAGCAGTTAGATGAATGTATCAGCTGAGATACTGTGGCTGAAGCAGGCAAGGGAATTTCTCCTAGTGAAACTGGAAAGGCCGTCTCTTCTTTCTGAACTATTCAAGAGAGAATTTTATATTGCTTGTTTTCTTGAATGGAACTGAGTGAAAAATAAATCACAGAAGTCTGGGTTTACTTTCAAGTAGTATGTATGATCAGTGTTTCTCTTGTCAATAAAAATAAAGTTTGAGAATTAAGTACACTTGTAGAAATACCTTAGCTCATCGATTCAAAGGCATGCCATTTTCTGCCACAATCTAAAGTATGTGAAACTGATATGCCGCTCAAGATCCATGGCATATCAGAATTTAGTTGGTAGTGATTTTTCTTTCTTAAAGGTATGTGAAACAATAGCCCTTTTAAAAAACCAAACGATGGTGTCTTAAATTCAATAAAATACAGTTTAATCAAAGATGTCTTTGTGTAGTTGGGATTAGTAAGTATCACTTACTGCCACTGAAAATGCTAGTAATTCACGATCTGTATCTCAGCCTTTCTTAGACTTCCTGACTTTGTATCCCCAATGACACCCTTTTCTACATACACCTAGGAAGTAACGGCTTAAAACATACAGAGAAGTAATATGGGAAGAGCAGAAACCTCTGAGAGGTGAAGTCAGTATGGCAGTGGCATGGGATCTGAGGGTGGTTTCTTTCCCAACTACCTTTAATGTATTGGCATCTGTGTCCTAGTTCACTGAGCAATGCTCTGCAGTTCTCCAGCATGCTTGCATCCTCTTCTTCTCAAATGGTGAAGAAGTGTCCCTGAAGGATTTCAGGGAGGTTCTCTGCACCACCATCAACACCACTCGGTCCTTAGATCCCTGAGCAATCCCAAGAAAACCCCCGGGGAACATTGCCTTCTTAGATTTGCTTCATAATTTTTTTAGTGAATGTTTAATCATAGGGCTTTCCAATACTAAGTATCAACAATGTGACTGCTCCTTCTCTTAATGGACAGAGAATTCTCTGTTGGTGTCTTCTCCTGTAACCCCTCACAGCAGACTGAACACACTGTTGTTGTGGGAGCTCAGTCATTTAGCCAATGACTTTTGGGGTGACTTGCCATGGGAGTGGTTTTCTCTGGAGACAGGACCTAATAAGATGGAGGAGAAGCGTCGTTCGCAGTCTATCGGGTGGTTGTAGTAGGGCAGCGGAGAGGTGGCTTGTGGTTGGTCCTCATTGCCCTTGGGAGAATAATGGGAAGCAGTAGCTGGATCGATTACATCTTCTGCCTTGTTTATTCGTGAGTTTGTTTTTCCATTTCAGCCCTTAATAAACGGTTAAATATACTTTTGTGGGTTCTCACTTCACCCTGTCCCAGAATACTGTGCCCAGTATCAAATTTCTGAGCTTTTATGCCCAATATTATGACTTCAGTATGGGAAATGCCAGAATTAGTTGAGAACCCATGTTAATTAGTAGAGAAACCATGGGTTCTTATCTAATTCTGTTATTTTATAGCGTTTCCCGTCCTCCCCCCAACCCAATGGCTCATCTTTGTCTATTCTTCACTCAAGAACGCAGATGAGTGGTGAATCTCAGAGTCCACATTCTCAGCTACATTGTATTGGTTCATCCTGTTTGGACTCTGTTCCTCTCCCACTGAAGAAACATTTTTATCACTATGACAACACAAGGTGTATCTTCCCATGTTCCATGATGATACTTTCTGACAGTGTAATCTCAAAAACTCTGTAGGGAGTGGTCGCTCTCCTGTGCCTGTTGCATGCAGTGAGTTTATTTGGACCGAGTCAGAGACACATCTTATAGTTCAATAGTTAGTAAGAGTTTTAGAAATGAAGGATAAGCAAAGAAGAATATCATTCTTTTGAAAGTACTTACTGTGTCTTTACCCAAATCCATGGGTTCATAGGCTACCAGTCTTTAAGTCTTTTCTACTGAAGTACTAACCCATGAGAGATAAGAATAGAATGTGCAGAAAAGAATAATGTGACAAGAAAGTCACATTTGAGGGAAAAAAACCTCACACTTTCTTTTCAATTCACATAGTTCTACTCTATCCTATTTTCCTTTCTTTCAGAAAATATATTCCTTCTTATAAATAACATTTTTTCATGTCTCCAAAGTAAATGCATTTGATTAATAAGTTGGGATTGTATTATAAATTATCCAGGCTATAAAAATTACCCATAACATTTTTTTTTCTGTTGCAAGGATACAAAGAAAACAACAGATTTTAAAATAATGCTGCATCTCCACTTGGTTGAATTTTACATAAAAGTATTTTGTCTTGGATGTCATAAAAAAAGACTTAGTTACTGAGAGACCCAATGTACCTTGCTCTTACAGAGCTGTTTCACTTGTAAAGTATGATTCTCTAGCACAGACTTTCTGGATTATATTGCAGTAAATTTTAGAGGCTACATAAGCTGAAACTAAACAATATATGTCTTTAAAAAGCTCAGAAGAAAAGCCCCATGCATTCCTGAGGGGAAACTGTTTTAGGACTTTGATCAAATTTGGCATTATGTATTTTCTTTGGATTGTTCTTTACTGTGTAATAGCCTTTACTGTCATGCTAGATGGCACTGCTCCAAGGTATACAGTGTGGGAGAACTGGTTTTGGTGAACAATTATGATTTATATAATAAAATATCTGGCACCGTCAGTTGTGTTTCTTTGCAGACTTCTTAAAAAATGAATTTTATCAAAATACTGAAAGCATGACTCTATTTTGTAAAACACAATGCTCCTTCTTCTATATTGAGGATATAAAATACAGTGAAAACCATTTGGAAATTAATTTTGATAATCATATATATGTAAAGAGTGGGGTGATGAATCATTTTAATTTTCCTTTTAATAACCTTGTATTGCTTCAAGATTTTTATAATTGGTGAAATGAATGAAATTTGTGCCAATTTTCAATTGCTGAAACATGCACGGGCAGTCTGTATGTGGCGGTTTTGTTGAACTTGTCCATATTGAACTTCATGCTTTAAGTTGATGAGGATGACTACCAGGTCTCTTTCTCAAGAGGGCACCAGATTTCTTTACAGATGGTTATAAGCCACCATGTGGTTGCTGGGAATTGAACTCAGGACCTTTGGGAGAGCAGGCAGTGCTGTTATTGCTGAGCCATCTCATAAAAATTTTATAATTTCTGTACTTTTATAAATTGTACAGGTGACTTTCTGAGTAACATGACAAGGCCTTTTGGACAAGTTCTGGGGCACTGATGTTACTGTCCAGCCCTTTACTCCATGGACCACTGATCATGCCTCACAGCATCTCTGCAATTCGTGAATAGGCAGCATTTCGTAAACTATCCCTTTAAGAAACTCACGTGCAAATACTGCTTACTTCTTTCTTCTTGTCCTTTCCATCTCAAAAACAGATAGTAAACACTATCTAACTCATCAGCTAAACATTATATATGGGATATTTTAAGAATTTGGAAATCATAATTCTACAATTAAGTGGGCATTGAAATATTTTGAAAAGATTTATTATATACTACCAAGTAAACTACAAACTCAGAATTGTAAGCATATTGAATATCAGTTAGGATTTACTTTCTCTGAATTCAGCTAATTACTTTGTTTTATAGTTTGTTTAATCCATGATCAATAAATTATGACAGCCTATATAAGTCACTGTTAATATTGTCTGATTAACTATACTTGTAAAAATATAACGAGTGCATGAACCTTCAAGTCTATGTTTTATAATATTATTGCTTTTATTATCTTTTCACATGCTATATATTCAGTAAGCTATTACTGAGCAAGGTGCAATGTCTGAAATAATATCTTATACTATAAGACAGGATGACATATTATGCTATAATTCTAGAGTTTTATGCTCCTGTAAAATTATTTTAGAAAATAAATTTTGGGTCTGACCTATAGGCTTTTTTTTTTTTGTTTTGAGCCCACATCATTTTTAAAGCAGTTTAGTTAGTATTTGTTTTTCTTAAAAACAGAATACAGAAAAATGTCACACTTCATGATTTGGCAGGTCACCATGGGTGACGATTTGCCTGGTGGCTTCATGCCACATACAAGATGGCGACTCAGACAGTAGAGACAAGTGGGACACATCCCTGAGCCCAGGTCTAGACCAGGTAGTGTGCAGTGTCAGGTCTGTGATTCATTTCTACAAACAGATGATTTATGAGTATGAATAAGTTTCTTTTATTGCCCTGCACAAAACAGGAGAATTTTAAATTCATGGATCAGAGGTTATTTTCAATATTCAGAAATGTCCCCAAAACTACTGGAAAAGAAGGACAAGCAAAATTACAATTTAATCACATGGCTATATCATCATCATAATATTCAATCTGGTTTTATTGCAAGCAGATGCTGCTTAAAGAGCTTAAAAGATGGTCCAGAACAAAGAGAAATATCTGCTTGTTTATTAGATAAGATTAAATGTTATTTGGATTATTTTCTAGATATAAATATAAATAAGGGCATCCAGCAAATGTATTTCAATACTACCAAAGAAAGAGGAGGGGCAACCATTTTCTCCATTAAAAATAAAAAGAGGATGTACTTTATAAAAATGAAAAAAAATTCTTTAAAATGACTGTTTATGCATAGGGGTACAAGCACTTAGGTGTGTGCAGGTATGCACGCCTATATGCATGCATAAGGAGTCCAGAGGAGGATTTTGGGTGTCCAGCTCTGTTGACAGAAGATTTTGTCCTGTCTGGTCCCACAGTCATTCAATTAGAAAGAAACATACAGAGGCTTATATTAATTATTAACTGTTTGGCCTATTAGCTCAGGTTTATTATTAACTAGCTCTTACAACTTAAATTAACACATAATTCTTGTTTATGTTTAGCCATGTGGCTTGGTAACTTTTCTCAGTGAGGCATTCTCATCTTGCTTCTGTGCCTGGTTGGTGACTGACTCTCTGCCTTTACTTTTCCCAGGATTCTTTTAGTCTTGTTGTCCTGCCTATACTTCCTATCTGGCTACTGGCCTATCAGTGTTTTATTAAACCAATACAAGTGACAAATCTTTACAATGCCCCACAGCATTATCCCACAGCACAGTATCTTTCTGCCTCATTTCTTTGGGACAATGTCTGTTTCTGAACCTGTTGCCGACAACCAGGAAGCTATAGTAATATTTGTGTTTCTACTACCCACATTACAGGTATACCTAGGCATGGCTGGCTTTCTAAAAATGTGAGTTCTAGGGATTTGAACTCAGATCTTTATTCTTGCACAACAAACACCCTTAGCAACTGAACCATATCACTACCAGAATTGCAGACCATACTTACAAGGTGTGTTTCTATCTGGTAAGGTGCTTATATGTGAAACATGGAAAGACACTTGCAACTGATTGTAAAAATATAAACAACCTCATTAAAAGTGTTCAAATGAACTTCTGAGTGAATATACATCTAAAAGACACACAAGTTGGCAATATGTACATGACAGTATGTTTGATGTTATTTACCTCCAGAGAAACAACACCCATGTATATACAAAACCAATCAAAACTGCATGCACAGTTACAGAATCCATATTCATAAGAAAAGGGGAAGGACAGGAAATAACACTTCTATTAGTGGATGGATAAGAAAATGTACAGGGTCTGGAGAGTTGAATTAGTGGGTAAAAGTGCTTGCTCCTCTTTCAGAGGCTTTCAATTTGCAGTATATATTTCAAGTGGCTCACAAGCACAGCACCAGGGAATTCAACACCCTTTCTGGTCCTTGGACACCGCTTCTCTCTCTCTCTCTCTCTCTCTCTCTCTCTCTCTCTCTCTCTCTTTTTCTCTTTCTCTCTCTCTCTTTCTCTCTCTCTCTCTCACACGCACGCACACACATAACATACATTAATAAAAAACAAAGCTTTAAAAAAATAAAGATGAACTAGAGCTATACAGAGGTTCATTTTTCAGGCATATAAGTTAATGAAATGCTTGAAAGTCCCATAACACAGGTGAACATGGGGACCATTATACTACATGACAGAAGCCAGTGTTTTTGCACTTTCATTCATATGAAATGTCTAGAACAGACAACTCAATTGAGATAGGAAGTAGATTAGTAATTGCCCAGGGTTAGGCAGTAGGTGTGATTTCTTCCTGAATAATGAACAGTGTTTTAAAACTGATCATGGTGACAGTTATCCTGATCTGTAACTGATTTAGTATATGGTGAATATACTAAAAAGAATCGCTGAGTTATGTGCTTTAAACCAGTGAATTTCACAGTGTCTGAATTATATCTCAATAAAGTATTTTCATTGCTATTTTGAGGGAAATGCTTCTAGTTCTACATAAAGTGACTTCTGCATCATCCTCTCATGTTCTCTTTTATAGCATTAGAGAACTCTCACTCTGGATAAATGAGTGCAAGAATATTTTGAATGGTGGAAATGAGGAGGTGGGGACCCTAGAGATCTCAGATCTTCAGAGGAGACATGAGGTGAGTTTCCCAGGTTTTCTTCTTGTTTTTCAAACCTCCAAGCTAAAAGTGGCAAGACAGATAAAAACAATTACAAAAAAATGTCCTTTTCTTTAGGTGAAAGTTTTAAACATGTGTGCTAAAGCCAGAAATTCCTGTTGGTAAAAGCTGCCCTATTCCAGCCGAACATCAGTGGAAAGATCAGCCCCCTGCTTACCAGAGCTTCAGTGGTAGCCACCTGGAAGTTGATCACCTACAACCTTCCCTTGCTGCCCATTCCCAGGAAGAAGGCAGCACACGTTGGTTACCTTATCCTGTGGTGCTGCTAGATTCCAACTGGGAGCTGTTTCTAGGAGACAGAAGTTATGTGATTCTTGCGGTGAGGTATTACTAGCAGGGTGGAGGGGAGACAACTGATCTTCAGTCCCCAGCTTAGCAAAAGGAGTCAGCTCTCAGATTATCCTGCTAGGGCGGTATTGGTGAGGTGATGGAAGCACACCTTGATTTCACCAGGCAGTAGGAGATGGTGATCTGCTTCTCCCTGTCTGGTTAGGATTGACTGGCTCCAGTGGTGAGTTGGCTCTCTCGCCCACTCATTCCACACGGCACAGTGAGAAGACCGTGCAAGACTAGGTAATAGCATCCCATATTACCAGTATAGTTTCAGTGTGGAGCTGAGCTTTACACCTGGGATCAGAGCTAGATCAAGGTCGTCCCAGTAGAGATAGTTAGCAATCCTTTGTCCTATACTTCACTTGGTGGCAGTGTGGTCAAGCAATGAGTGGTGGTTCTGTTTCTGTCTTTTCAAAGAGAAGTGGTCCACTCTGTTTAGCTTGAGTGGCAGGCAGCAGAGCTGAGAGGAGGGGTGGTAATAGCACAATCCTCCCAGAGACAGAGGGTACGTGAATCAGTCAGCACTCCTTCTGGAGTGGGTCTTTTGGCATCTTTCTTTCTTATTTAAGGTTAGTATATGAAGTCATGGATTGCAGCATCACATTTTGATACATGTGTGTCATTATAATTTGTTCTCATTCGTTGTTCTCATTCATCTTCCTCCACTGCTCTCCCCATAATCTCTCCCCACTCTCAGGTCTGCCCCCACCCCACGTTTCTCTTCTACCTTCCTATCTCATCGATTCTATTGTCCTTTTTAGTTTATTCCTCCCATAAGGGCCCTTCTTTTCTTCTTATGTTCACTTGGCAATGATTCTTTTTCTTTTTTGAGATGGGGTATCTCCAGGCTTTCCTGGAACTCACTCTGTAGAGTAGGTTGGCCTCAAACTCAGAGATCTGCCTGCCTCTTCCTCCCTAAGTGCTGGGATTAAAGGCGTGCACCACCACCGCCTGGCTGATTCTTTTTTCTTTTGCTGCAGTCTTTCTCTTCACTCCTGTACTTGTCTCCTTTGCCACTCAGAAGGGGTTTTTTTTTGTTTTATTTTATTTCAAGTAATCTCCATTTTTTAGTTCTTGGGGCTATTTACTTTTCTATTAGAGTTATTTTCATAGTTTTCCACAGAGTAGTTCTGAAGTTTCTGGTCTTATATTAATTTCTTAATTCATTGCATTGATTTTTATGTGGGGTGCATCTAGTTTCCTCCTTCTGGAGTTTTCCCAACTCTGTTTGTTAAAGAGGTAGTCTTTTATGTCAGTTTCTTCCTGGTCATCTTTTCTGTTCCATCCATCTCCATTTCTGTTTCTGTGCCAGTGCCATGGTATATTTATGAGACCTTTAACAAAATAAGTAATCAGGTATTGCAATAACTCCAACATTGCCCTAAGGATTGCTTTAGCTATTCATTGCCTTTTGTGTTTCTGTGTGAACATTTAGGTTACTTTTGATAGTTCTTGAAAGCATGGATTCAAATTTTGATGCTGATTGCAGTAAATCTGTAGAATGCTACATTGTATAGAGTTGAATGACCAATTTATGATATCAGTTCTGCCTAATCAGTAATGTGGGTGGTCTTGTCTTCTGGTGTCTTTGTAGATCTATATCTACAGAATCTTAATGTGTTCATTCAGAGGCCTTTAATCTCTTTTGTGAAATATATTTCTATGTATTTTAAAATAAGTTTTAAAATTATTTATTTATTTATATGTGTATGGGTGTTTTAGCTATATGAATCATCTATGTACCATATCTGAGACCGGTGTCTACAGAGGCCATAAGAGGGTATTGGATATTCTGGGAGTGGAATTTTAGACAATTCTGAGCTGCCATGTGGGTGCTGGGACCTGAATTGGGTCCCTGGAAGAATAGCTAGTGCTCTTAACCAGTGAGCCACCTCTCCAGCCCCTCATAGCAATTTTGAAGCTATTATGTGTGATTAGTGATTTTTTCCCCTGTTTCGTTTCTCAACAAATTCATTATTAGTATATAAACTCTGATCTTTGTATATTGACTTTGGATCCTGTTATTTTGCTGAAAGTGTATCAATTTCACATAATTTTGATGGAGCCTTTAAGGGCTTTTAAGTATAGGGTCATGTAATCTACAAAGAGGGATAATTTGACTTCTCAAATTTGTGTCTTATTTATTTCTATTGTCATATTTCTCTAGCTAAGACTTTGAGCATTATAGTTAATAAGTATGGAAAGAATGGGCACCCTGTTTCATTTCATATTTTAGAGGAAATATCTCAATTTTTTCTCATTTAGTATATTGTTGGATGTAGATTTGTCATATATAATATTTATTAAATTGAGGTATGTTCCTTCTACTCCTAGTTCCTTCAGGGCTTTTGTCATGAAGGGGCATTGAACTTTGTTGAAGGCCTTTACTGCATCAATTGAGATATGGCCATTTGACATATGTTGATATAATCTTGCATTCCAGGAATAGAACTAATTTGGTTATGTGTATTATTTTATTAACATATTTTTGAATGTGGTTTGATGTGTATATTCTTGAAAGGGATTAGAGAAAGACTGATCATATATACCCATTCATCTTTCATTCTTTATCTAGCATGCATATTTAAAAAATTTTTGTTTTTGTGTGTATGGTGTTTTATCTGTATGTCCTAATATATCTTTGTGTATTCCTGATGACTGTTGAAGCTAGAGAGAAGTGGGTCATCTGGAACTGGAGCTACAGGTAGGTGTGAGCTTCCATTTGAGTGCTGAAAATTGAATCTGGATTCTTTATGTGGGATGCCCTTCTGTATATGTGTTGCTTTTATTGATTAATGAATAAAGCTGTTTTGACCTTTGGCAGAGCATAATACAGCTAGGCTGGAAGATATAGAGAGTAGGCAGAGTTAAGGAGACATCATATAGCTGCTGAAGGAGACAGATGCCAGATCCTTACCAGTAAGCCATAACCTTGTGCCGATACACAGATTAATAGAAATGGGTTAATTTAAGATGTCAGAGTTGTTTAATAAGAAGCATGACCTAATTGGCTGAACAGTGTTGTAATTAATATAGTTTCTGTGTGATTATTTGCGTCTGAATGGCTGGGAAACAAATGAGCAGTCTTCACAAACAAATGGCACACCAACATGGGGCAACTACATTCACAGAAAAACTGAGAGAGCTTGGGAAGGAATTCTAGACACAAAACAATAGAGTTAAGCACAGCTTCTTGGTAGCTGTACTTTTCCAAATAGACTCTATTTGCTAGCAGCAAGCTGAGGTACTGTTCCTTTAAGAGAAATCTTCCTGACTCAGTATTAGCAGCAAAGAGTTGCATGGCTTCTTTAAGATCTGGCTTCCTGGTTCTTGCTGGCAGAACAAACTCTGGCTCTTTTGGGAAGTTCTGCACTTAAATGGAATCTGTGAGCAGTGTGTTTCAAATTGCCTAATGGTGACATAAATCTGCTGCATCCCTATAGTAAGGAGGAGAGGGCTGGGGCAGTGTGCATGATTCCTCCGTGTTGTACTGAGCAGAACAAACAGGCAGGGCCATGGTGTTGATCCTAGCCATGCCTGCTCAGCATTTTTTTTTTTTTAGGAGAGTTCCTGATCAGAAAATGACTACAGATATTCAATGAAGACAGATTCAGATAAAAAAAGACCTCTGAATGGGTCACAGTGTTGGATAAATGTATGTAGGCTTGAAAGAGAGAAGGAGTATAGACAGTAATAAAAAGAAACGAATTATCTTAAAAAATAAAACAAAGTCCTTAAAGAGACAGAAAAAGTAATATAAAAGAGACATAGATTAAAGGAGTAAAGAGAGTAAAAAAATAAGCCATGCAAAGATGGAATACGCACAGAGAGTCTGGATTATGTATATTATTGTTTTTTCTTTGAATTTTTTTTGACTGCAGAGAGATTTGATTCTGGAGGCTGCTAAGCTAAACCAACATAAAGGTGTCTTGACTTCAAAATTTTAATTTAAGGATTTATTATTTTGGAAAAGAGGTTTTGCGTTTGTTTCCACAGAAGATGAGAACCTGTGGATTCCTTCCAGGCTAATATGGTTTGATGGAAGAAGACCCCTGAAAGTTCTCTGTGAACCCTAAAAATACATCACCCAACAAAAAAACAAGAAGCAATTTGGAGAAAAATACACCCAAATTCCCAAAATGAATGTTTTTAAATGTTTGTTTTTACTTAAAAGGGGATATGATATAGAAATAAATACTTTGCATTGATATGGATTTTGAATTATTAATACAAATTTAAGGTTTATTTTGTTAAACTATGTGTATATATTGCTATTCTTGTTTAAGGTGTTATGTTATTTAGCTCATTTAAAAATGTAATGTATAATTAAAAATTATAGATTAATAGATGGTCAGATTTTTAATAGTTAGGTTTTCTAGATATGCAGAGATGTATTTCAGCTAGATAGATAATCATCAACACTCTAAAGACCCACAGAATGTGGCATTTAAAAATTTTGAGAATGTAGACTTTTCTCAACAATGAGACATGTTTGCTTCTGGCAGCACCAATTAATTCAGAGAGGTTGATTGGCATTGAAGAAACTCGTTATGGAATTTGCCTTGAATGTGGCAAGGCTAGTCATTTAGGCAGCAAACTGTTCTTGCCTGATCTGCTTGATGGTATGCTCTATAAACTGAACAAGCAGGACCCACAGAAAAATGATTGCTGAACTTGCCAAAAGGTAAGATGGTCCTTTGGGGTTCCTGCTTCATGAAAGAGCTGCCAGATATTTTCCAGGACACAGATGAAAGCCACTGATTAACTTTGTCATTACAAGGCAGAACAGATATTCAAATTTCTTGCTTTCTGAAAAGTCTGCCAGATATTATGGGCCTGTAGGCTGAAGATGGATACCCCAATGTTATAGAAGTTTGGGTGGCTGGCCAGGCAGCAAGATATCTCTGTCAATTTTACAATTTTGGAAGTTGCTTACAATACACTTCGTGTTTACTTAAGTAATAATATAGCCTTCTGAGGTCTTTGAAGAGTTGAAGACAGACAGTTATAGTTTTCCTTATTTGTAATAAAAAATAAATTAGATACAAAATTTTAGACTCACAAAGATAGGATAGATGATAAAGTATTTTTCTTAATTTGCCAAAGGTAAATGAACTAAATATTGTAACTGTAATTTTTGATCTGTTTTGTTATATGTAATTTTACTATGTTAAAGTTAAAACCTTTCTTTTTATTTAGACAGAAAAGGGGAGATGGTGTGATGCCCTTCTATACATGTGTTGCCCATATTCATTAATTAATAAAGCTGCTTTGGCCTATGGCAAAGCAGGCTATAGCCAGGCTGGAAGGGATATATATAGAGAGTAGGCATTGTCAAGGAGATGCCATGTAGTCGCCAAAGGATATAGATGCTGAATCCTTACCAGTAAGTCCTAGCCTAGTATTGGTACACAGATGAATAGAAATGGGTTAATTTAAAATGTAATAGTTAGTTAATAAGACGCCTGACTTAATTGGTCAAACAGTGTTAATATTAACAGTGTTGTAATAGTTTCTGTGTGATTATTTGGGTCTGGGAAGTCAGAAAATACATGAAAAGTCTCCATCTACAGGTCCTCTGGAAGAGGAACCAGTGATTTCTAAGCCTTACTCCAGGTGCTATTCAATATCTAAAAAGAACACTACTGAAACAAAGATTCAGTGAGATCCTCTATTCCATAGTACAATATGCAAAATGATCCAGGGCATAATACATGTATTCACTGTGGTGGTTTGAATAGGTGTGGTCCCCACAGGCTCATGTATTCACTGTGGTGGTTTGAATAGGTGTGGCTCCCACAGGGTCATGTATTTGAATGTCCATAAGAAGTGGCACTATTGGGAAGTGTGGCCTTGTTAGATAACCAGAAATGTCTATCACACCCACTAGTACCTGAATAACCATTCAGAGGTTTAATATTAATTATAAATGTTTGTCTAATGGTTCAGACATATTACTAGCTAGCTCTAACATTTAAATTAACCCATTGCTATTAATCTGTATATTTCCACATGGTCCATGGCCTAAAAGTGGTTCTCTGGTGTTGTTTCTTGGGAGGCTGAATGGCATCTCCCAGACTCTATTCTTCTCTGTATCTCTCCTTGGATTTCCTACCTACCTCTATTCTGCATTGCCATAAGCCAAAGCAGCTTTATTTATCAACCAATGAGAGAAATACACATTAACAGCATATAGAAGGACATCCTACAGCATTTCCCCTTTTTTGTCTAATCAAAAAGGAAGTTTTTTACTTTAACATAGTAAAATTACATATACCAGAACAGTTATCAAGCAAGAATTATAGTTATAATATTTAGTCTATTTGTATTTGGCAAAATTGAAGAAAATACTCTTTTATATACCCCATCTTTATGAATCTAAAGTTTCATGTCTAATTTATCTTTTATCATAACTAAGGAAAACTATAATTATTTAGTCTTCAACTGCATCAAAGATCCCAGAAGAATATAATATTAATCTGAGTAAATAGGAAGTACATTTTAAACAACTTCCAAAACTTTAGAAATGGCAGAAATCTGGCAGCCTGGACAGTCACCCAAAGTTCTTCTGTAACATTGAGGCATCCAGCTTCTGCCTATAGGCCTAGAGTATCTGGCAGATTTTCCAGTGGAGCAGGAAATTTTAATGACTATCTTGCCTATTTTGGCAAAGTTTGTCAGTCACTTTCCTTTGTGTCCCACAGAATGTCTGGCAGTTATTTATGTGAATAAGGAACCTGAATGACCATCCTTCTTTGTTTTGGCAAAGTTTGGCAGTCATTTCTCTGTGGGTCCTTCCTGTCCCGTTTATTCAGCACACTGTCATGCAGTCGAGGCAAGAGCAGTTTCTTACCTAAATGGTTAGCCTTGTCACATTGAAAACAAACTCCATAACGAATTTATTCAATGCCTATCATCTTCTTTGAAGCAATTGGTGCTTCCAGGAATAAGACGTGTCTGCCTGTTGAGAAAAGTCTAAGTTCTTAAAACATTTAGGCACTAAATTCTGTAGGTCTTTGAAGCATTTGAACATTACCTAACTAAAATATATCCTTGCATACCTAGGAAATGTAACTAATATGACTATTATAAATGACGATTAATCTGTATTTTTAATTATATATTACATTTGTAAATGAGTTACATAAAGTAATACCTTAAACGAGTAGAAAGATACATATAGTATAACAAAATTGACCTTTGAATTTTGAATTTTGTCAAAAACCAAAATTCATACCAATGTAAAGTATCTTGAGATTAACAGTTGTTTTTTAAATTAAAGTAGATTCAATAATCTTCCCTTTTTATCATAATTATATATTCTTTTCCCCACCATTTTTATATCATATCACCCTTTCTTATTTAGAAAGAGATTGACAGTGACATTGACCATTTATGGTCAATTCCACTTAAATGAAAACAAACATTTATAAATAATATTTTGGGAATTTGGGAATAGTTCTCTAGACTACTTCCTGCTGATTTTTGGTCATTGATAATCTTTGAGGAACACTTAGAAAGTTTAGAATTATGGTCCAGTCCTGAGTGGGGTATTTTGTGTGGTTGGTCCATCTCAGCAAGCAGCCTTGATGTTGGATTACCTCGGCCTTCCTGGGAATTGGAGACCTTTCAGGGAGCCTTGATTGATTGGACCATATTAACCTTGAAGGAATCCATGTCTTTTCATCTTCTGTGGAAACAAAAGCAAAACACTTTTCCCAAAGCAAGCTATCCCTCGACCCAAATTTTGAAGTCAACATACCTTTAAAATATGTATATTGATTTAACTTAGTATCCTCCGCAATCAAATGTCTTTCAGCAGTTAGCTCATTAACAATCAAAAAATTCATATGGAACACAACAATATACATAATACAGACCCTCGGCATATTTTCCATTGTTACATGGCTTATTATAATTTTTATTATTCTATTCTTTTTTCAAGGATTTCATTTTATTATCTGTAGATTATTTTTTTGATCTGTGATGATCTCTGTCCTTTTTCTTCTCTCTCCCAAGCCTATGGACATTTTTTAAACATACTGAACCCATTTAGAGGTTTCTTTTTGTCTTAATCTGTCTTTATTGTGTATCTGTAGTTCTCTTCTGACCACTGCTTTAAACTGTTAAGCGGGTGTGGCTAGAGTCAAAGCGTCAGCTTTGGCTGCTGGCTCTAAACCTGCTAGGCTTTTCAACATGATGGAGGTACCAACTAAAGTTACGCCTACCTCCTATAGTTAGCTGCTGGGATAAGGCTCTTTATAGCACTTACAAGAGGCTGCAGGAATCTGCTATGAGGCATGTGGCTGTGGTCTCAAGTCTGCTGGTATCAGTTGGGAGGAGTCTATTGCTGCTAGAGACCATGGGTGTCAGCCATGCTTTGGCCAGGTGATGCGGTTCTGTACCACAGACTGCAATGAGAGACATTTTTGTCCATGCTTATGTGTTCTAGAACCCTTTTTAAACTTTCTCAGGTCTTATGTAAATTTGAGAGCCCCAGGTTGGTATGCCATTTGTAACCACACATTGCTGTTCTATTGGTTAATTCCTTGATAACCATTCAGAGGCTTAATATTAGTTATAAATGTTTGGCTGATGGCCCAGGTTTAGTACTAGGAAGATCTTACATTTAAATTAACACATTTCTATTATTCTGTGTATTGCCACATCTACATGGACCATTGCTTACTGGTGGTTCTCTGGCATGTTGTTCCTTGGGAAGCTAGATGGCATCTCTGAGGCTTCACCCTTCTCCTGCATCTCTGCTTGGATTTCCCAATTGGTTTTATTCTGCCTTGCCATAAGTGAAAGCAGCTTATTTAGCAATCAATGAGAACAACATATATTCACAGTATACAAAAAACATACCACAACAAGAATAGGTGTGGCCTTGTTGGAGGAAATATGCCACTGTGGAGGCAGTCTGTGAGTTCTCATATGCTCAAGGAATACCCAGTACACAGACTCTTCTGTTGCCTATGGATTAAGAGGTAGAACTCTCAGTTCCTTCGTGAGTACCATGGCTGCCTACACCCTTCCATATCATTATGAATCCTTGAAGCAAATAAACTTCTAGAAAACCTCAGAAGAATCTCTGAAAAAATAGAAATTGTAAGAACTCAACACACATTGTAGAACTGACAGACACATGAACAAAAATTAATGGAAATGCCTGTGCATTATGTATAAATGTGAGCCTTATTCTTATTAAGGGTATCACTGAAGGACTGGCTTATACCTTGCCAGCCCTGAAGGGCTAATGAGGTTGTCACAGTCTAGCTACTAAGAGAAGAATTAATGTGCTGTCTTAGGCAATTAGATGCTACAACTCCTTCTGATTGGTTCAGCACAGAGAGACTTGATGAAGAATCCCAACTATCAGATTCCACTTGGAGGAAAAAGGAAGAGTTGATCTTTGTATCCAGGGGCTTGGTTCCTCTGAGATGCTCGAGAATTGACAACTGTCTGTTATTCTTAGAATGCTAATATTCTTAGAAGCATAATTTAAAAGCTTGAAGGAAAAAGAGAAGTCACTATGGGCTAGTATGAGTGCCATATGTCCCCCCAAAGCAAAGAAAAGCGAGCCACCATTGTGTACTTTTCCCTGGGAAGGTAAAGAATTTCTCCCATTGCTCAATATGTAACTTTCCCAGGTGTATACCACAAGTCATAGCTTCTGAATTTTCTGTTTTTGAATGTTGAATGGTCCAGGAATAATGGAGCCACATGGAGAATGTTTAAAGTAGAGATGGAGATTTGGAGTTGTAGTTGCTATATATCTCCTCTTACACTAGTACTTAAGATGTAGAGAAAACCCCACCTCTTAGCTCCATTTTAGGAAAGTGATTGTCCTCTGTGCTAGGAAACTGATATCTGGAGGCATTTAGCTTGCAAAAGATCCTACTGGATGGGATTGTTGATGGTTTATATATATAACCTCCATGAAGAGTCCAACTGGTTCCTTCTTATCTATCGGAACTGTTAGAATAGTTAGGATTTATATTGCTGTGAAGAAACAACATGACTATGTCCATTATCATCATGGCAGGGAGCATGTTGGGGAGCATGGTGGCATGCAGGAGGATATGGTGCTGGTTACATCTTGATCAGGAGGCATTAGGAAATAGACTATAACACTGAGTGAAACTTAAGCAAAAGGGACCTCAAAGGCAGCCCCCACTGTGACACACTTCCTCCAACAAAGCCACACCTACTTCAACAAAGCCACACCTTCTAATAGTGCCACTTCTTATGAGCTTATGGGGGCCACTTACATTCAAACTATCGCACCCCATTTTCTGGCCCCCATAAGTGTATAATAGTATCATAATGCAAAATGTGTGTAGTCCAACTTCAAAAGTCTCCATCGTCTATTATGTCTCAACAACATTTAAAAGTCAAAAGTTCAAAGTCTCTTCTGAGATTCCTGTAATCTCTTAACTATAATCACCTCTGAAGTAAAAATTAAAAAAGGCCACATACTTTCAACCTATAATGGCACAGGATTGACATTACCATTCCAAAAATGTAGGAAAGAGAGCATAGTGAGGAAGTACTGGACCAAAGCGAGACTGAAAACCAGCTAGGCAAACTCTAAACTCTAATTCTCCATGTCTGATGCAAATTGTTCTTTAGCTCTCCAACTTCATTGAGCTTTGTTGACTGCAACAGTTCTTTTTATTGCACTGGTTCAGCTACGTGTTAGCAGCTCTCCTTTGCAGGTATCCCATGGCTCTGACATCTCTAACATCTTGGGGTCTCCAAGGCAATCCAAGCTTCAATTTTACAGCTTCACACAATGGCCTCTCTAGACCTCCATTCAGAGATACCTGTGACACATGCCTGACCTCAGAGGCTTTCCTTAGGTGTGGAGGCAAATTCTATAACCTGTTTCTTCTATTCTTAACTCTAATGCCAGAACTGTGTTGCCAAAGCAGCCAACTTCTGCTGCTTGCTGGGGCTAGAACATGGCCCCCTCATTCAATTACATCTTCACCAGTTTTCTGTTTTTCATGGTTGGTTTCCTTAACTTCCTAAGCTTGGCTGTTTCAAAACTGGATTACAGACTAGGCTGGCTTCAAATTCAGAGATCCACCAGGTATGTATTAAAAGTGTGTGCCATAATACCTAACTCTAAGCTTTTCTTTAATTCCTTTTCACAAGTTGGAAATTTAGCTAGGTGAGATATTGCAGTCACCACTCCCTTTATTCAATTTCTTCATCTGTTTATTTCCCTGAACACAGGATTAGATTTATTCCACTTCCTGGTTCCCCTTTTCTCAGTCTGCATGTTTTGTATTTTTATTTGCTCAGCCTTGTCCTTTTCATTATAATTCTTCATTAGAGTTACCACTAAGAACTATACAACAGAGTCTATACTATGCCGTTTTGAGATTTCCTCTGCCAAGGACTTAACCCAAAACACTTGCATTTAGCCTTAGGTAGACTTTACTGACAAAGGCAAAAAATAGCCATATTCTTCACCAAAGTATCACACGGACAATCTCTAGGCAACATACTGAAATTCTCCTCTGAAACCTATTGAGATAGATCCCTGCAGTTCTTCAAATCACACTTAAGCACCACTGCCTTCCATGCTTCTACTAGTATGGCCCATTAAACAGTGCTTAAAGCATTCCAATGCTTTTCTAACCCAAGGTACTTAAGTTCATATTACTCCAAACAAATACATGGCCAGACCTATCACAGCAATACCCCAGTCCCCAGTACCAACTTATCTAAGGTTCTCTAGAGTCACAGAACTTATAGAATGGATCTCTCTCTTCTCCCTGTCTCCAACACACACACATGTGTAGTAGGAGAGGCCACTTGTTCGTTTCCACCAGCCCAGACCACGAAATAATCACTCAGACACTATATTATTTGCAATACTATTTGGCCAATAGCTTAAGCATATTTCAAGCTAGCTCTTTTTTTCCATATTCTTTTATTTTTTTCCATTCAAAAAAAATTTACATTTCCTCCCCTTCTCCCAGTCCCCTCCCACTCCCCCCTCACTCCTGCTGCTTCCTGAAAAGAGGGCATGGTGCCCTGACCTGTGGGAAGTCCAAGGCCCTCCCCCCTCCATCCCAGACTAGGAAGGTGTGCATCCAAATAGACTAGGTTCCCAAAAAGATAATACATGCAGAAGAGATAGGTCCTAGTGTCATTGTTGATGGCTTCTCAGTCTGCCCCCATTGGCAGCCACATTTAGAGAGAACAGGTTGATCATATGCTCATTCAGTCCCAGTCCAGCTGGATTTGGTGAGCTCCCATTAGATCAGGCACACTGTCTCAGTGGGTGGTCAAGCCCGTCACGGTCCTAACTTCCTTGCTCATCTTTTCCCACCTTCTGCTCTTCGACTGGACTTTGGGAGCTCAATCCATTGCTCTGATGTGAATATGGGTCTCTGTCTCTATCTCCATCCATCAGACGAAATTTCTATGGTGGTGATCAAGATATTCATCAATGTGACTATGGGACAATGCTAGTTCCAGCACCCTCTCCTCTGCTGTCCAAGGACCTAGCTGGGGACATCCCTGTGGACACCTGGGTTCTCCTCTAGAGCCAAGTATCTTGCCAGTCCTAAAATGACTCCCTTAATGTAGATATTTTATTCCCTTCTCCAATATCCACCTTTCCTCCATCTCCACCCTCCCACTCTGCCAAGGTCTCCCCAGTCCTTCCCTTCTCCCTTCTCCTTCCCCCTCTCCCCTTCCCACACCTCCCTACCCCCACCTCTATCCCCATCCCAATATTCCCAACTTATGCCTGGCAATCTTGTTTGCTTCCAATTTCCAAGAAGATCTATATATGTTTTTCTTTGGGTTCACTTTGCTATTTGGCTTCTCTGGGCTTGTGAGCTATAAGATTAGTGTCCTTTGTTTTATGGCTAGGGTACACTAAAGAGTGAGTACGTACCATAATCATCTTTTTGGGTTTGGGTTACCTCACTCAGAATAGCATTTTCTATTTCCATCCATTTGCATGCAAAATTCAAGATGTCATTGTTTTTACCGCTGAGTAGTACTCTAATGTGTATATATTCCACACTTTCTTGATTCATTCTTCCATTGAGGGGCACCTAGGTTGTTTCCACGTTCTGGCTATTACAAATAATGCTGCTATGAACATAGTTGCACAAATGATTTTGTAGTATGATTGGGTATCATTTGGGTATATTCCCAAGAGTAGTATTGCTGGATCCTGAGGTAGGTTGATTCCCAATTTCCCGAGAAACCGCCACACTGATTTCAAAGTGGTTGCACAAGTTTGCATTCCCACCAGCAATGGATGAGAGTTCCCCTTACTCCACATCCTCTCCAGCATAGGCTATCATTGGTGGTTTTGATTTTAGCCATTCTGACAGGTGTAAGATGGTATTTCAGAGTTGTTTTGATTTGCATTTCCCTAATTGCTAAGGAAGTTGAACATGACCTTAAGTATCTTTTGGCCATTCGAACTTCTTCTGTTGAGAATTCTCTGTTCAGATAATTACCCAATTTTTTAATTGGGTAATTTAGCATTTTAATGTCTAGTTTCTTGAGTTCTTTGTATATTTTTGTCCGATGTGGGGTTAGTGAAGATCTTCTCCCATTCAGTAGGATGCGTGTATGTCTTAATGACAGTGTCCTTTACTTTACAGAAGCTTCTCAGTTTTAGGAGGTCCCATTTATTCATTGTTGCTCTTATTGTCTGTTCCACTGGGGTATTACAAAGGAAGTGGTCTCCTGTGCCCATGTATTGCAGGCTACTTCCCACTTTCTCTTCTATCAGGTTAAGTGTGGTCAGATTAATATTGAGGTCTTTAATCCATTTGGATTTAAGTTTCGTGCATGGAAATAGATAAGGATCTATTTTCACTCTCCTACAGGTTGACATCCAGGTATGCCAGCACCATTTGTTAAAGATGCCTTCATTCTTCCATTGTATACTTTTAGCTTCTTTGTCAAATATGAGGTGTTCATAGGTTTGTGGATTAATATCTGTGTCTTCGATTCAATTCCATTGGTCAATGTCCCTGTTTTTATGCCAATACCAAGCTGTTTTCACTACTGTAGCTCTGTAATAGGGTTTGAATTCAGGGATGGTAATGCCTCCTGAAGTTCCTTTATTGTATAGGATTGTTTTGGCTATTCTGGGCTTTTTGTTTTTCCATATAAACTTAATTATTCTTCTCTCAAGGTCTGTGAAGAATTTTGTTGGGATTTTGATGGGAACTGCATTGAATCTATAGATTGCCTTTGGTAGAATTGCTATTTTTACTATATTGATCCTACCAATCCAGGAGCATGGGAGATCCTTCCATTTTCTGGTATCCTCTTCAATTTCTTTCTTCAAGGTCTTAAAGTTCTTGTCAAATAGATCTTTCACTTCCTTGGTTAGTATTACCCCAAGATACTTTATGCTATTTGTGGCTATCATGAAAGGTGATGTTTTCTGATTTCCCACTCTGTTTCTTCATCCTTTGTGTATAGGAGGGCTACTGATTTTTTTGAGTTGATTTTGTATCCTGCCACATCACTGAAGGTATTTATCAGCTGTAGAAGTTCTTTGGTAGAGTTTTTGGGGTCACTTATGTATACTCTCATATCATCTGCAAATAATGAAAGTTTGACTTCTTCCTTTCCAATTCGAATCCCCAAGGTCTCCTTATTCTGTCTTATAGCTATTGCTAGAACATCAAGCACTATATTAAAGAGATATGGGGAGAGCGGACAGCCCTGTCTTGTTCCTGATTTTAGTGGAATCACTTTGAGTTTCTCTCCATTTAATTTGATGGTAGCTGTCAGCTTGCTATATATTGCTTTTATTATATTTAGATATGAACCTTGTATCCCTAATCTCTCCAAGACCTTTATCATAAAGGGGTGTTGAATTTTGACAAATGCTTTTTCATCATCTAATGAAATGATCATATGTTTTTTCTTTCAGTTTATTTATATGATCGATTACATTGATAGATTTCCATATGTTGAACCAGCCCTGTATCTCTGGGATGAAGCCTACTTGATCATAATGGATGATTTTTTTGATGTGTTCTTGGATTCTGTTTGCCAGTATTTTATTGAGAATTTTTGCATCGATGTTCATGAGTGAGATTGGTCTGTAATTCTCTTACATGGTTGCGTCTTTGTGCGGTTTTGGTATCAGGGTAACTGTAACTTCATAAAAAGAGTTTGGCAATGACCCTTCTGTTTCTATTAAGTGAATCACCTTAAGGAGTATAGGTATTAGCTCTTCTTGGAAGTTTTGGTAGAATTCTGCATTAAAACCATCTGGTCCTGGGCTTTTTTTTTTCTTGGGAGGTTTTTGATGACAGCTTCTATTTCCTCGCGACTTATAGGTCTATTTAAATTGTTCACCTGGTCTTGATTTAATTTTGGTATATGGTATTTATCTAAAAAAATGTCCATTTCTTTTACATTTTCCAATTTTGTGGCATACAGGCTTTTGTCGTAAGACCTAATGATTCTCTGAATTTCCTCAGTGTCTGTTGTTATGTCCCCCTTTTCATTCCTGATCTTGTTAATATGAGTGGTCTCTCTCTGCCTTTTGATTAGTTTAGATAGGGGTTTGTTGATCTTGTTGGTTTTCTCAAGGAACCAGCTCTTTGTTTCATTGATTCTTTAGAATGTTTTCTGTGTCTCTATTTTGTTGATTTCAGCCCTCAGTTTGACTATTTCCACTCTTCTACTTCTCCTATGTGAGTCTGCTTCTTTTTTTCTAGAGCTTTTAGGTGTGTTGCTAAGTCTCTAATGTGTGCTTTCTCTGTTTTATTTATGTGGGCACTAAGTGCTATGAACTTTCCTCTTAGCACTGCTTTCATAGTGTCCCATAGGTTGGGGTACGTTGTGTCTTTATTTTCGATGAATTCAAGGAAGACTTTAATTTCTTCATTTATTTCTTTGTTGACCCAGGAGTGGTTCAGTAGTTGACTGTTCAGTTTCCATGAGTTTTTAGGCTTTCTGGGGGTGGAATTGTTTTTAAATTCTAACTTTACTCCATGATGATCTGATAAGACACAGGTGGTTACTCCAATCTTTTTGTATTTGTGGATGTCTGCTTTGTTACCGAGTATGTGATCAATTTTCGAGAAGGTTCCATGAGATGCTGAGAAGAAGGTATATTCTTTCCTGTTTGAGTGGAATGTTCTATAGATGTCTATTAAGTCCATTTGATTCATTACATCTGTTAGTTCTCTTATTTCTCTGTTAAGTTTCTGTCTGGTTGACCTGTCCATTAGTGAGAGAGGAGTGTTGAAATCTCCTACTATTAGTGTGTGGGGTTTGATGAGAGCTTTGAGTTCTAGTAATGTTTCCTTTACATATGTGGATGCTTTTATATTAGGGGCATATATATTCAGGATTGCAACTTCATCGTGATGGATTATTCCGTTTAAGTGTATAAAATGTCCATCTACATCTCTTCTGATTGATTTTAGTTTGAAGTCAATTTTGTTCGATATTAGTATAGCCACACCGGCTTGTTTCTTAGAGCCGTTTGTTTGAGAAACCTTTTCCCAACCCTTTACTCTGAGATAATTTCCGTCTTTGTGGTTGAGGTGTGTTTCTTGTAAACAACAGAATGTTGGATCCTGTTTTCTTATCCATTCTCTTAACCTGTGCCTTTTTATAGGTGAATTGAGTCCATTGATACTAAATGATATTAATGACCAGAGGTTATTAACTGCGGTTATTTTTTTAGGGTTTTAGAGTTTGTGTTTTTCCCTTCTTTGAATTGTGCTAGTGGAGGGCTGTTAGATGTCTGCGTTATAATGGGTGTTGCTTGCTTCCTTTAGTTGTGGTTTTCCTTCTAGTACTTTTTGTAAGGCTGGGTTTGTGGCTATGTATTGCTTAAATATTTTTTTATCCTGAAATAGCTTGTTTCCTCTATTTATGGTGAATGAAAGCTTTGCTGGGTATAGTAGTCTGGGCTTGCATCCATGGTCTCTTAGTTTCTGCAGCACATCTATCCAAGACCTTCTGTCTTTCATGGTTTCCATATAGAAGTCAGGCGTAGTTCTGATAGGTTTACCTTTATATGTTATTTGGCCTTTTTCCTTTTTAGCTTTTAGTATTCTTTCTTTATTCTGTATGTTTTGTGTTTTGATTTTTATATGGCAAGGGGTTGTCTTTTTTTGATCCAGTCTATTTGGTGTTCTGTATGCTTCTTGTAACTTCATAGGCATATCCATCTTTAGGTTGGGAAAGTTTTCTTATATAATTTTGTTGAATATATTTTCTGGGCCTTTGAGATGTGCTTCTTCTCCTTCTTCTACCCCTATTATTCTTAGGTTTGGTCTTTTTATGGTGTCCCAGATTTCCTGGGTGTTTTGTGTTAAGAATTTGTTGGATTTGTTGTTTTCTTTGATCAATGAGTTTATTTTCTCTATAGTATCTTCAGTGTCTGAGATTCTTTCTTCTATCTCTTGTAGTCTGTTGGTTATACTTGTCTCTGCAGTTCCTGTTCATTTACCCA